>JANZLB010000011.1:39961568-39972031 GCA_026167865.1 Notarius quadriscutis
GTTAGACACTGTACAGCACTTTGGTCAGTTTTGCACTGTTTTTAAATGTGCTTTATAAATAAAACTTACTTACTTACACCCGCCCCAGCACGGACCGTTCACACTCCTGCCATCAGGACGGACGGACGGACAGGAGCGTGAAATGTAAGACTGTCAGACTAAAGAACTCTTTCTTTCCCTCCGCCATCAGACTCGTGACCAGCTGACAGGAGTCTATAACCACGGACCTCCTCCCTGTAAGCTGCACTTGACTCTTTACCTCTGTTTGTACATTACTGCCCGTCTGCTACGGCGTCTGATCTCTGCCTTCTGCTGGTATGACGCTGCCTACAGTATTTCGCACTACATTTACCTTTATTTTGTACCACACTGGGTGTTTTTGTTTTTCTTTGCTTTTATTTTTGCACTATATTGCCTTGCTTTGTGTTACTGTACTTCTTCCGCCTATTTATCTGTAATGGTCATTGATGGTGATTTTTTGATTTGATTTGTTTACTCGGTAAATAATAATCATACAAACACTATACATGTAAATACGACCATTAAAACCCAGGATTAAAAACACACGAAAGCAAAAGGTGGCGGACAGCAAACTCAGAATGTCATTGCAGAGAGGACATGTCCTTCTGCGCCCTGCCAGCTCCGAGCTGCACTCTTCATTTCCCATCGCATCAGGACCTCAACACTTCAGCAGCCTCGTCACCGAAAACGCCGGAGGTTTAATTATAAATATAAATTAACTGGGAAACAAAGTGCAGTAATGAGCTGTAAACTGTGTGAAGATTTCAGTTCGGCTGAATGATGAGAAACTGAGGCGATGAACTTCCACAGAAAAACCTGAGGATGAGGAAGGATGAGGATGAAGAGGATGAAGAGGAGGAGGAGGATGAAGGATGAGGAGGATGAAGGATGAGGAGGATGAAGGAGGAGGATGAAGAGGAGGATGAAGGATGAGGAGGATGAAGATGAAGGATGAGGAGGATGAAGGAGGAGGATGAAGGAGGAGGAGGATGAGAGAGACCGGAGAGCGGCTTCACCGCGCCGCCCCTCCTGCGGGCCCTCTGAGGGCACCCAGTCCACAGTCCGCTCCTGACTGTGAGCCGGAGGAGCTGAGCGTTACCGAGAGCGCCGGTGATCACAGCCCGCGGGAGGCGGCGGGGTCGGGGCGGCGGTGTGGGTGAGCGCGCGGCTCTGGGCGCTCTGTGGCGGATGATGGCGGAGTTCCTGCTGAGGGGCTGCGCGCTCCTCCCCTCCCGCCCTCTCCGGCTCCTCCCGTCACTCCGCTCGGTCTGCTCCCTCGCGGCCGCCTTCCGCGCCTTCACTTCTTTCCCTTCTTTCCCCGCCATCTTCTCATTCCGAGCGGCGCAGCGCAGCGCAGAGCAGCACAACACCGGAAACACGCAGCACAGACCCGCGCGCGCTCGCTCGGCCGCTAACTGCTGTTGCCGCCTGCTGACGATAACAGGAAGTACAGCCGCTCGTAACCACGGTAACGGACATGACAAGGGGCGGGGTTTCAGCTGGCTTCCGGAGACGCCAGAACCGCTGAGACCGATCAGAACCATAAACAAAACACAACAATCAAATTAATATATAATAATAAATACATGTAGACTATTATCTTCATAGATTAAACATTAATAAATACCACAAACATTCCGGTATTATCAATTAATTTATCAAACATTTGTATATTTTAATGACACAATAATAAATTATATGAATTATTAAATGAATCTTAAATACATAAATCCGTAAAGAGAATCTCACAAAGCAGATTATTAAACACCAAACATAATTCACTATTACATGTGAATAGTCTAACTTTGATTTCTTTTTTTATTTTAAACGTTTTTAAGGTGACATAAGTATGATTTCATTCATTCTTCCAGTCTTATTTACAAATAGAATTAAACCCAAAGGCTTTATAGATTTTTTTTAAATCTTCAAGTGATAAAAAATAAAATCCCTAAACACACTGTGTGTCTGAATTATGAGCAATAGCTTTAAAAAAAAAAAACAGAAAAGAATACTTTATTTTAACTATTATATTTATATTTACGATTTAAAAAATAATTTAGGCGTCTTTGTTAGTGAGGCAAAATTAATGTTTGGAAAAAAATCTTATTTGGGTACAATAATTGGAAATTAAAAATGTTAATGGGAATAATTTGTGTGTGTAATAAAGCCAATAGAGATTTGTGTTTATTAAATTACATTCAAAGAGACTGAAGTAAGAAATAGGATGAAAAAAATAAAATGCAAAAAAAACCCTAAATAGACAATAATAATAATAATAATAATAATAATAATAATAATAATAATAATCTAAATTTTTATTCCCTTCTAAAACTAATTATTAGTGAGGTACAACTGTGTGAAGAGAATAAAAACACATTTTGTAAATAATATTTACACACACACACACACACAACATTAAAATATTAAAATCATTTTTACTGTATAATAGTCCTGTACATGAGCATGCGCATGCCTCTGCGCGGTGACGTCATTTCCTGTGCCGTGTTGTTGGACTCCATTTTCTCTGAAAAACATCAGAGGAGCCGCGGCGGGGGGACAGAGAGACACAGAGAGACATACAGACAGACAGAGAGAGAGAGAGAGAGACATACATACAGACAGACAGACAGAGAGAGAGACACACACACACAGAGAGAGAGATACAGACAGAGAGACACAGAGAGAGAGGTGGGGGGAGCTTTATGGTGTTTAAACGGCGTTGTGTTGTGTGTAGTGTATAGTGTAGTGTGTGTAGTGTAGTGTGTGTAGTGTAGTGTGTATAGTGTAGTGTAGTGTGTGTAGTGTATAGTGTAGTGTGTATAGTGTAGTGTGTGTAGTGTAGTGTGTATAGTGTAGTGTGTATAGTGTAGTGTGTATAGTGTAGTGTAGTGTGTATAGTGTAGTGTGTATAGTGTAGTGTGTGTAGTGTAGTGTATAGTGTAGTGTGTAGTGTAGTGTGTATAGTGTAGTGTGTATAGTGTAGTGTGTGTAGTGTAGTGTGTATAGTGTAGTGTAGTGTGTGTAGTGTAGTGTGTATAGTGTAGTGTGTATAGTGTAGTGTGTGTAGTGTAGTGTATAGTGTAGTGTGTATAGTGTAGTGTGTGTAGTGTAGTGTGTGTAGTGTAGTGTGTGTAGTGTGTAGTGTGTGTAGTGTAGTGTGTGTAGTGTATAGTGTGTGTAGTGTGTAATGTATTCAGTGTTGAGCGGCTGTGAGTGAATAATGAAAGTGTGAGTGCAGATTAAGAGGCGGCTGTTTGACGCTCATCAGAACCAGAACCGAGTTACTCCGAGTCCGTTATCTCACAGACAGGAACCCGCTCTGGTGCCTGAACAGGTAAGATGGGAGAATAAAAAAGAAAGAAAAAGACAAAAGTAGATCTATAAATAGAATAAAAATAATAAGAATCTAAAATCTACACATGTGAACAGTGGACAGATTCGGGGGTTCTGAAGTCCAAGCTGTCCAGTCTGATCCGGAATGTGCAATTAAATCTGAATATTAAACACTTTATACTTTTACTGAGCTCTGAGGGACATAAAGGAGTTGACTGTCATGCTGTGATGTAGCTGTGTTCCAGCTGTTCTGTTCTGTTCTGCACTTCACTACACTCAGACAGAGGGAACTGGAACACCAGCTCAGGAAGTGCAGGATAAATAATAAAAGACTGAGAAATTCCTGAAGGGAATCACAACAGTTTCAACAAGGATTTGATAAAGATTCAAGACACCGAGAGAGAGAGAGAGAGAGAGAGAGAGAGAGAGAGCATGCAGAAAGCACAGAGGAAAAGAAAGGATGAAATAGGGTGGTAAAAAGAAAGGAAGAAATGAAAGAGATAAGAGAGAGAGAGAGAGAAAGGGAAAGAAAAATGATTAGATAAGAAGGAAATAACTGAGGAAAGAAGGTGGAGTGAAAGAAAAAAGAAACAAGATAATAGTGAGAATAAAACAGAACATAAGATCAGATGCATAGAGACGATTTATTAAGTGCATCAAACATCCTGTCTGTCTGATCTGTATGTAGTTCATCTCTCTCTCTCTCTCTCTCTGTCTGTCTGTCTGTAGTAAAATGCTGTGATGTTGGACAGTGAGACTGAAACCTGTTGCGGGGACACGAGATGTTTTCATCCTCACAGCTGTCATCCTGTCGGTGTGATCACTGAGACTTGTGGACGGTGAGCAAGCGGAAGGTTGTGTTCATTCTGAGGTTCAATTAGTATGAAACATGGAGGAACACGGAGATGACAGTCCCATCACCCTAATCATCCGCGCTCCAAACCAGAAATATGACGACCAGACAATCAGCTGCTTCCTCAACTGGACTGTGGAGAACCTGAAGAAACACATTGCTAATGTTTATCCCAGCAAACCGGTGAGAGCGTGTGTGTGTGTGTGTGTGTGTGTGTGTGTGTGTGTGTGTGTGTGAGAGAGAGAGTGACTGCACACTGACTGAGATAATGTGTGCATTGTGTCTTTCAGTTGTCCCGAGAGCAACGACTCATTTACTCCGGCCGTCTTTTACAGGATCACCAGCAGCTCCGGGACGTGCTCCGGCAGGTACAGGAACAACATTACAACAAAAAGCTAAAGTTTTCATTCTGAGCACACAAACAGCAATAAACACACTAAAGTCTGTACAGGAACCAGAGCTGCTGAATCAAAACTCATTTCCTGTTTGTATTTCCCCTCCTTCAGCAGGACGAGTATCACATGGTCCACCTGGTGTGCGCACCCCGGAATCCCCCAGGTGACCCCTCAGTGACCTCTGACCCCGGCTCTACAGTAAGTCATAGCAGTTGCAGTAAAATTCAGTACAGGAAGTGCGCACACAGCAACAGCGTTTTTATTTACATGGAAAATGCCTTCTTCCAAAATCACACGGTGAAGCGTACGGTAAGGTGAGCGTCCCGAGCGGCGGTTGGTTTACTCTCACACATGAGGAAGACAAGAATATTCACATCTAACATTTGATATTAGTGTTAAACCCACCATGTGTTGACACGCCCACTTGTGTTTCACAAAGAACACTTTCTGATAAAAGCGTTCAGACCTTCATCATCTGAAAAAATAAAATCTGACATTTCACTCAGTCACAATCGGAACTGGAGGTTTGTTCCTCAGGATGAGAAATAAATCATTATATAAATGAAGTTTAAAGTCATGTACATTTATGTGCTTTCTCAGAATACAGCCTCTGCTGACCCCGCCCCCTCTGCCTCTCCATCCAATCAGAACATCCTGGACCCCTCGTTCACAGGGAGCACAGATGGCATTCGACACCGAGGAGGTTCTGCAGACGCTCAGCAGCGGTAGAACACCATGCCTTTACACGCAATAATCAAGTGTATAAATAGTAATACACTCAAGAGTTCTGTATTACTGACGTGTGTGTGTGTGTGTGTGCGCGCGCGCGTGTGCGGCAGGCCTGAGGGAGTCGTGTTTCCTGCAGCGCCCCCTGCTGCATTTCCAACTCACAGCGCGTACTCTCCTGTACAGATGCTGTGGTGGCAGCGTGTTTACGCACAGCATTACTACATGCACTAGTAAGCCATTTATAACTGTCAAGTATTCATTCTTATTAGAACATTCAGTTGCATATGATGATTAACACTAATTATCATACCATCAGTCAGGCTGCGATGGCTGCTGCTCAGGTTCCGCCCCCTCCGGTTAATCCTGGCCCATCAGTCACTCCAGCTCCAGCCCCGGTTCCAGTTAATCCCGCCCCACTGCAGCAACCAGTGAATCAGAACCCGCAGATGAACGCTCAGGGTGGGGCTGTGCAGAACGAGGACGAGCTGAACCGTGATTGGCTGGATTGGCTGTACACAGTGTCACGCGCCGCCGTCCTCCTCAGCATCGTCTATTTCTATTCGTCTTTCAGTCGCTTCGTCATGGTGATCGGCGCCATGCTGCTTGTCTACCTGTGAGTCTGATTTATTTGCACTCCTCTTTTACTTTATTGTTTTCGGTTTATCTTTTTTCCTGCTATATTTTTATAACTTCTTTCCCAAGAAACAGAAATAACCAGAATGACCGGAATAATATGACTGAAAGAAAACTAACGTGTGTGTGTGTGTGTGTGTGTGTGTGTGTTAGCCACCAGGCAGGATGGTTTCCCTTCAGGATGGAGCTGCAGAACCCTGGAGCAGCAGACCGACCTCCAGCTGAGAATGAAAGAAACCACAACATGCAGGAAATGGTAAGACAGAAACAACAAACACCACAGAGATCACTTCTTAAACACCAGATAGACACCTGTCTGTCTTCTTAAACTGTCTGTCTCTCTGTAGGAGCGCATTATGGATGATGGTCTTGAGGATGATGATAATGGCGACAGTGGTGATGAAGGTTCTGATGAAGCTGCTGCTCCTCAGCCGAACTTCCTCACATCCACGTGGTCCTTCATCAGCACCTTCTTCACCTCGCTGGTTCCTGAGGGTCCTCCTCGCGCCGCGAGATAAACACACACTCTGAACTTTGAACCCTTACAGACACAATAAACAGGTATCGAAACAGCAGTGTTGTGATCGACTCTTCTGCTGAATGAGTGACGCTGCTCACGTCTGTAATCTCCACCGCTGTCCGGTTCTTCGTCAGGTGACACAAACAAGTAGAACGCCCCTGCGTTTCCCTTCCCCATCACGAGAACTTTCTTTTAAAAAAATGTTGAAACTGCTTCAGTTCTCCAGTTTCATTCATGATATGTAAATAAAAGACATTTACAGATTTAAATATTTGCATCTCATTGATCTGAAGTCTGTTTTTGATGAAACTAATGAAACAGTTCAGTGTGAAGTTTATTTGCTCCTCACGTCTCTGCAGTGATGAATTAGGCCACCAGGAGGAGCCATTTAGCTGCAATAGAAAAACTCAGAAACTCCTCCCACATCACAACCCAGTGAGATGAGAACATCTTCATTTCTCCTGAGGGTCTGAAGATCACCAGTGTCTTTATACTGGATGGAGTTTGGGATAAAAGAGGAAAGTGGGCGAGGTGTAGAAAAAGTTTTTCCCTCATATCAGTACTGTCAGGTTTCATAAACACACCTCAAAATTCAACCCCTCCCATCCACACACACCCCCTTTTGAGAATAGAGCTATAAAGATGAAAATAATTTGAAACAGAAAAGCGGGTGTGTTTGGTGGAGGGGTGTGTGTGTGTGTGTGTGTGTGTGTGGTGATTGGAGATGTTGCTGCACTTTTGAGCCTCAGAAGGTCTCTAATCAAATGAAGATAGATTTCGTTTAGTTCATCGTAACAACACAATTAATTATGCATGAGGAGACATTAGTGCTTTCGGCTTTGGGCCTCTTAAGTAACTGACTAAATCGGGTTAAAGTCTCTTTAGTCCAGACTGCAGCACTGTTATCAGGGGACACACACACTCACACACTCGCTTCCATCATCATTAGGAAGTGAATGAGGTTGTGTTTCTACTGCAGCCTTCTTGGAGTAGTTTAGGAGACTCCCACAGAGATGAGAAAGAAATGAAAGATTTCAGCTTTATGTTTATTAATAAAAACTACAATTAGACACAAAGTGTAAACTATTATAATTCATATCCCACAGTAAATTGTTCCATATTTCCATAGTAAATTCCTGAAATCGGCTGAGGAGCTTCAGGACTTGGCGTTGGCAAAATGAATGACAATGGACAGTAGCTGCTGGAGTTTTGCATTGAACACCAGAAGTGTGTGACCAACACCTTCATTGATGGCAAACTGCGCCACAGAGTCTCATGGCACCACCCCAGGTCTTCACATTGGCATCAGCTGGATGTTGTACTTATAAGAAGAGGTAACCTGAACTCAGTGAAAGCCACTAGGTCCTACCATAGCGTGGACTGTGATACTAATCACGCCTTAGTCATCTCCAAAACAACGATCGTAAAGAAGTCCCACTCTGCAATGTAGCCAAAGATCCCAAGACTCAACACTGTCAACATGCGTGACCTAGCACAATGCCGAGAGTTTGCCTCAAAGCTCGAGGACCACTTGGGGAGCCAACAACCCGCAACACAGATTCCTGACGAGAAATGGGAAGAACTGTGCTGCACTGACATGTATGAAACAGCTATGGACACCTTTGGTGAAAGGCAGAAAATGCATGAGGATTGGATGGAGGAGTATGCTGATGTACTGCTTCCTCTCTTGGAAGAGAAGCAAAAAGCCTGAATAGCCTACAATTCTTCATCCATACAGTCACATTCCAACCAACTTAAGCTCACCAAAAGCAAACTGCAAAGAGAATCCCGTAGATGTGCCAATGCTTACTGGACCAAGCTCTGCTCAGACATTCAGATCGCCATGGACAGAGGAGACATGAAAACAATGTTTGAAAATATCAAGGTTGCTGTTGGACAAAGCAAGAGCAAAGTGGCTCCCATCAAGTCTAAAACTGGTAAACTCATAGTAGACAAGAAGAAGCAGCTAGAGCGCTGGGTAGAACAATACTCGGACCTCTACTCAGTGGAACGCCATTTTGAAGACCATGTACCACTGATCTCTCTCCCAGAGATGTCTGAACTCGATACCATGCCAATCATAGAGGAGCTGAGCAAAGCAATCGACCAACTCACCTGCGGCAAAGCCCCAGGTACTGATGCCACACCTGCTGAATTGCTTAAACTGAACAAAGCGGCCCTCCTGCCACACTTATATCAACTTCTGATTCTGTGCTGGCAAGAAGGATCAGTGCCATCAGCTATGAAGGACCCCAACATCATTATTCTTTACAAGTAGAAGGGTGATAAAGGAGACTGCGATAACCACAGAGGGATCTCTCTACTGAACATCACAGGCAAAGCCCTTACACGTGTCATCCTAAGAAGATTGCAACAGTTAGCTGAGAGAGTGTTGCCCGAAAATCAGTGTGGTTTTCATGCTAAACGTTCAACAACTGTCCTTAAGACAGTTGCAAGAAAAGTGCCAGGAGCAGCAAAAGCCTCTCCACATTGCCTTTGTAGACTTAACGAAGGCGTTTGATATGGTTAGCAGATCTGGATTATACAAGGTCCTCAGAACTGTTGGGTGTCCCCCGAATCTGCTGAAGCTACAAGTAATATCCTCCCTCCATGATGGGACACAAGCCACTATCCAATTCAACAGAGCAAGAGCAGAGGTCTTCAAAATCAGAAGTGGGGTTAAACAGGCATGTGTACTGGCGCCTACTCTCTTTGGCATTTACTTCGTGGTCCTGTTGGAAACAGCATTCCGGGGCTCTCGAGGGGATGTTCTTCTACATTGGAGGACTGACGGCTCCTTGTTTAATCTCGCTCGACTCAAAGCCAAAACCAAGGTGAGACAGTTGACGCTTCATGACCTGCTGTTTGCAGACGATGCCGCACTCGTTGCACACAGCCTGAACATCCTCCAGGAGATGATCGACAGCCTGAATGAAACCTGTAAGGCCTTCTTCCTGGTTATGAGTGTTAACAAAAAAACGTCATGCTCCACCAAGGTACAATCAGCGACCCAGAGCCAATAATACTCAACAACAAACCTTTCTACAACGTGCATAAGTTCTGTTACTTGGGATCTATAGTCACCACCTCTGTGTCTCTGGTTGAGGAGATCAACTGCAGGATTGGCAAAGCAGCCACTACTTTTGGCAAGCTGACCAAATGAGTGTGGCAGAACAAATACCTCGCCACAAAGACCAGAATCCAGATCTATGAGGCATGTATGTTGAGTGCTCTTCTCTACACATCAGAGACATGGACCACATGCAAGAGCCAAGAACACAAGCTGAACATCGCTGCCTATGCAAAATCTCCAGCATCAAGTGGGAGGACCGTGTGCCTACAACCAGAGTGCTTGAAATGTCTCAACAGTCCCCTATTCCTACCATCCTGAGCAAGAAAAGAATGAGATGGCTGGGCCATGTCAGTAGAATGGAGGACACTCGCATCCCCAAGCAGCTTCTGTTTGGCGCGCTTGCTGGAGGACAACGTCATCGAGGACGCCCTAAATTACGCAACAAAGATGTGTGCAAGGACACAATAAAGAACCTCCAGATCAACCCTGACACATGGGAGGGAATGGCTAAAGACAGGAGTAAATGGAGTGCAATGGTCTACAGGGGAGCCTCAGCATACAAGAGACAACAGCATGGTAACCATGAAGCAATGTGACAACACAGGAAGGTCAGAGCTGCCTCCTTCTCAACATCCATCGAGCTGATCTTCCCCTGCCGCAAATGCAGTCACCCATACCACTCCAATATTGGACGAATTAGCCATGAGCGTGCGTGTTGTTCATCTACAAGCAGCTGCTAAGATCATCTGCGTAGACGCAAGAGAGCCAACAACTCATTGTTTTGTGTTTACCCAGTGCTTAGTGTTTTTTTCAGTGTTTAGTGTGTGTTGGGCAGCACGGTGGTGTAGTGGTTAGCGCTGTCGCCTCACAGCAAGAAGGTCCGGGTTCGAGCCCCGTGGCTGGTGA
>JANZLB010000012.1:366382-377035 GCA_026167865.1 Notarius quadriscutis
ATTTGTAAATTATTGCATTCCGTTTTTATTTACAATTTGTACTTTGTCCCAACTTTTTTGGAATCGGGGTTGTATAATACTACATAAAAATTGAGGGTTTGTTCGGGACGTCTCATCTCACACAATGATGATGCAGTAATGCGATTCTTTCTGACCAATCAGTCGCCTGCAGTGTTTTCACTTCACCTTTTGGTCTCACCTCAGCTCGCTTGGAACCTCAACGGAGGTGCGACCAAAAAAAGGACTGGGTACCAGGTATGATCCACAACTTTGGCCTGATGGAAAACCAAAAAAAGCGAGTCAAGTTAATCTGGTACCATGCAGTGGAAAAGGACCATAAAAAGACAGGAAACCAGAGTTTGATTCGTTTTGAATGGTCTTTGAGGCTTTGTTGTCTTGTTAGACATCCAGCTGAGGCAGCATTTTCCTATTACAAATGCACCCAGTGTGTGAATGTACATTATGAATATAAATGTGTGTTTTGGGTATTTTGTAATCTTTTCAATTAAAAAGCAGATGCAGAAATGTGTGTAAAACATTGTGTGTGTAGATGCAATAGGCTTATCAAATCAGTCTCATGTAAAAAGGGATCACTCTCATAAATTAATCAATCATTAATTCAAGTGTCTAATAATTTATAGCTAAACTGTTAAAATCACTGGAATAAATTGGTGGTGATGTTGCTATAGTTTATTGAGTATTGTAGCTCTAATGTAATATGTTTACTCTAGATCTATAACATTTCATATAACAACCAATTGGGTGAAGGCAATTAGAGTACTTACTCGGCAGAGGTTGGCATTCAGCGGGTGTTGTAGCAATAAACAGGACACAGTTTATTCCAAAGATACCATTTATTGAAATAGCTGACATGAATTAGCAAACTAATACTGATCAGATATAGCAACAATAGCAGCCAAGGAATAATTCAATAGAAATGGTGATACAATGTATACAAATAAGAGTCAGTAGTGTATATGATAATTAAGGCACTAATGGTGATCAGAAGTAATAAGCGATATGCCAGTGTTACAGTGTAGGGGCGAGTGGATGTTAAAATGTGATAGGGAAATCATGTGTCTATGCGTGGGTGTGTGTATGAGTAGGTGTGTGTGTGTGTGAGTATGTGTGGGAGTGAGAGTGTGTGTGTGTATGGAATGCGAATGGAATGTGCGAACCCTGGGCCAGGCTGCGCCCAGAAGGGGGAGGGTCGATCCAAGAAGAACGCGCCAAAAGAAGAAACAAAGGAATCTGTAGTTTAAACTAGTCTCGGCTAGGCCTTAAACCCAAACTTCTACTTAACCCTTAGCTACTCCTGAAATCCCAGTGTTGAGGAGTGGAGTATGACAGAGGGAGTTTATAAAGAGAGTGAGAGAGAGAATGCATACACGATCTAATTAAATACAGATAGTAAATAAAGTAAATCAAACAGCTCACGGTCGAAGACCAACTTTCATGTGAATCAAAATGCGTACATTTAAACCATAAATTAATTCAAATAAACAACACTCTTCACATTAAATAGCCACAACTAAGACTAACAATTTCCCAGATGCCAGCCTTACTTGAGATCGCTCTTGTTAGCGATTGAAAGTGCACCTTCTGTTATCCGAAGACAACGTGGAGCACAGGTCCCGTGAGAAAGCAGTTCTGTTCCTTAAAATTTACAGCTCGTCAGCTGAAGATCTTTGGTGTCCTGTTGGTCATCCGATGATCTGGAAGGAATTTTATAGTTCGTCGACGTTGTGAAAGGGAAAAGGGATCCGGTCACCTTTTCTCTTTGAAATACTGCGTGGGCTGCAGTAACTAACCGGTTCAGTTATTATTACAACTCTGCGAACTTCAAATACATTGAACTTTGGCTAAAGGTTCGGTATCAATAGCTCGTTCTTTGTCCTTTGTCCTTCTGTAGCACCGATGCACGGCTTCTCTTTCACGCATGGAATCCTTCGCTAGAGAGAAGGAATTTCGATTCCACCGCGGGTTTCAGGCACAGTTGTGACGTCACTGTATTTGGTATCTGGTATCATCTCTGTATCCAATACCATTACAGGGAGTCAGAAGAATGGGCGGAAATAGAACATGTCGTCGAGTACAGGGATTGGTGTGTTCAATGCTGTACAGTGAAAGGGGGAAGATTACTATGGCTATGGCATAGCAGCCCCCCTACATGTGTTTATATTACACTCACTGAGAACTTCATTAGGAACAGTGGTACACCGACTCATTCATGCAGTTATCTCATCAGCCAACTGTGTAGCAGCAGTGCAGTGTACAGCATAAAATCATGCAGGTACACGCCAGCCACATCGGGTAATGATCACATCAAACATCAGTATGGTCTGAGTTTTCTATAACTGCTTGATCTCCTGGGATTTTCTCACACAGCTGTCTCTGTAGTTTACTCAGAACAGTGCAGTGAAGAACAGAATATCCAGTGAGGGGTCGTTCTGCTGATGGAAACACTTTGATGTGAGAGGGTCAGCGGCGACTAACCAGACTGGTTTAATCTGACTGATTACAGTAGCTCGGGTCACCACTCTGTACAATGGCGGTGAGCAGAAAAGCACCTCAGAATGCACGACACATTGAACCTCAAGATGAGTGGGCTACAACAGCAGAAGACCACGTCAGGTTCCTCTTCCATCAGCCAGGAACAGAACGCTGAGGCTGCAGTGGGCACAGACTCCCAAAACTGGACAGAGGAAGACTGTAAAAATGTAGCCTGGGCTGAGGAACACAGATGGTCGGGTCAGAATTTGGCACCAACAGCATGAATCCGTGGACCCAATCTGCCTTGTGTCAACAGTCCAGACTGGTGGTGGTGGTGTAATGGTGTGGGGAATGTTTTCCTGGCATGCTTGGGGCTGTTAATACAACTCAATCTTTACTTGAATGCCACGGTGTATTTGATCATCGTTGTTGCATCCCATCATGGCCACAGTTGACCACCATCTAACGTCTACTTCCAGCATAATGCTGGTTTCCTGAACACGACCCTGAGTTCAGTGATCCGAGTCCAGGAGAACACCTTCAGGATGTGGTGGAACAGGAGAAGAACAGCATGAAAGCACACCTGAAAGATCTGCACGAGTTGTGTGATGCACAGCAGAAACTCAAAGGAATATTTCCAACATCACGTGGAGTCCATGCCATGAAGAACTCGGGCTGTTTTGAGAGCCGAGGGAGGATCTACCCAGTGTTATTGTAGTGTTCCTAATAAAGTGTACTGAAGCACTGCACATGTGAAGGTAGAGAATTGTAGTAATTAGTCCTGATGACGCAGATAGTGACTCGTGCCTCATGTTTTAGTGTTGAGGGAGTTTACTGAGAGACGGGTGGCAGATCAAAGCTGCTGTTTCAGGGTGTTCAGTGTGAATGAGTAGATGTGTGTGTGTGTTCAGGCTGGTGTTGGTTGGTTCATTGTGTGTGTGTGTGTGTGTGTCCATACACTCCTCCTCCTTGTGTAGATCTGATCGGGAACATGTTCCAGGGACTGACTGTGCTCCAGGACTCGCTGTTCAACACCACACACATGAACGTTGCTGAGGAAGACCACTTCGGAAGGAATTGCAGAACCCCTGGTGTGTGTGTTCGTCTTTACTGAAGAACTGGATTTTATGCGCCTTGATTCATGTGCTGTACTAACACTTTGCTGCATTAATCTGGCGTGTGTGAAGGGTTTGCGTCCTCAGCGAAGGCCTCATCGTCAGCAGCGTTCGAGGTTTATCAGGATGAAAACGGCAAGAACAGAAGGTAAATATGAAGAAAAGAAAGAGGGGGAAAATTAAAGGAATAGACAAAAGGAGAAAAACCAAAGAAATATATAAAAAGAGGGGAATGAGATGGGAGGGGGACTTGAAAAGAGAGAACAATTTGTGTGTGTGTGGTGTGTGAGACAGTGTGGATCTGCAGGTGGTGATGAAGCCCAAACCTGCAGCACTTCGTGCCCTTATGGACATCCCGGTCTCTAAAGCTGCTGTGAGTGGTCAAGTTAACTTTATTGTTAATTCTGCTTTATGTACAGGACTTTATGTAAATGGGATTGAAATATTGTTTCTCCAGGACCCTCGGTGGTGTAAATAAAAATAAACAAGGTTTTTTTTTTTTTAAGCAAAGTCTTACACATGCGTATGTTTATGTACGAAAATAAAAAGGCGCGCGCACACAAGCAGAAATGGTGCAGACGGATATGGGAGAATCTACAATGTGCAAATAAGGTTCCGTTTACAGGTTGAATAGTGAACAGATGTCCTTTTTTTGTAAGTAGTCGTAAAGTGACAAGTGCCTGGTTTTATTGACCAAGTCTACAGATGAATTGCAGTAGCACGGAGTTATGAGGAGGGGGGCTCAGCATCCTGACAGCGTGGTGTATGAAGCTGTTTGTCAGTCTGATGGAGCGAGAAGGTAAGGGGACTGGAGGTGTGGGAAGGGTGGGTGGGGTCACTCGCAGTGCCCAGGAGGGGGGTGATGAGGCACCAGTGATCGTCTCGGCTGCATCCACTGTGCACTGGCGATTAGCAGCTGTGCAGCTCTTGAACCACACAGTGATGCAGCTGGTCAGAATGCTCTCGGTGGTGCCGCAGTAGAAAGTGTGCATGATTGATGTCGGGGCTCCAGCTCTCTTCAGCTTCCAGAGGAAATGGAGGTGCTGCTGGGCTTTCCTGGCCAGTAAGACAGTGGTGTTCTTCCAGGAGAGGTCCTCTGTGATGAATTTGGTACTGCTCACCTGTTCCACAGCAGCTCCATTGATGGGTGTGGGCCTTCTGGAAGCTGATAAAATCTCTCGGGGTGTTTTTTTTTTTTTTGTGTCATCCCCCCCACATGTAGGGAGAGATTGTTGTTCATGCACCACGTGGCCAGTTGGGTCACCTCACTTCTATAATTGGCTTTGTTATTGTTGCTAATGAGACCCACCACAGTCAGCAAATTTGGAGAAGTGGCTGGAGCTCATCTCATTCCTCTCATTATCTCTATCCGCTTTATCCTGTTCTACAGGGTCGCAGGTAAGCTGGATCCTATCCCAGCTGACTACGGGTGAAAGGCGGGGTACACCCTGGACAAGTCGCCAGGTCATCACAGGGCCGTGGTTGGAGCTGTATGTTGGAATACTGTCATAGGTGAACAGCACGGGACTGAGCACACACCCTTGTGGGACCCCCATGATGGTGCCTTGTTGCTGATCCTTACTGATTGCAGCCTCTTGGAGAGAAAGTCCAGCAACCAATCACAGTGAGGTGTTCAGGTCCAGTTTCCCCAGTCAGCTGTTGAGGGATGATGATTGTATTAAAAGCTGAACTGAAGTCTCTGAACTGCATCCTCACATGTGAGTATTGTGTCCAGTTGGGGGAGGGCAGAGGAGATTGCGCCATCAGTGGACCAGTTGGCCCGATACGCAAACCGAAAGGGGTCCAGGGTTGGAGGAAGGGTGGGGTGGGGTGTTTTTGCTTAATATGTTGCATCACTAGCCTTTCAAAGCCCTTCATGATCATGGGGGTCAGTACAACAGAGCAGTAGTCACTGAAGCAGGATGGAGAGAAGTTCTTTGGTACAGGTATGATGATGATGGTGGTTTTTGAAGCGTCTGTGGACAACAGCCTGACTCAAGGAGGTGTTAAAAATGTCTGAGGACGTCTTTCAGCACCCGACCTGCTGCCTTGTGGGTATTAGTCTTGCTGAGCGTATTCTTCATGCTAGTTGGGGAAAAACTTGGTGTTCCTGCACTGCTCTAATACACACTCATTGACTTTCCCTAATTACTTGGAAGTGTGTATCAGCTGTGATTAGAGGGAGGGGTGGGGTGTTGATGTTGGCTGTGAGAACCGTGTAGCTGAAGGCTTGGAGAATTTTACACACACACACACGCACTTCCCACCACTAGGTGTCTTAAACTGAGGGGAACTGATGATGACAGGGTTACAGCACGGCCCTGTGTGTTTGATGTGGTTCTCTTACCCCTCCCCCTTTAGGTCAGTTCCCTTGGGGTGGAGTCTCTTACGGATGACAGCACAATCTGGGGTTCTGGACACGCCCCCATGGCCTCCTTCCCCAATCAAACGCAAGACTTTGCTCTCTCTGCCCACTTAGTGTCCACACCACTCCATCCCACTACACTGTACTCCAGGGAGACGCAGCACAGTCAAGGTGCGCGCGCACACAGTAACGTGTATTAAGTGTTATATTTATCAGTGAAAATGCCTTGTGTTTAAAAATGCATTTTTTCTGTGTGTTAGTGGAAAGTGGAGCAGTGGAAAACCCGTACCTGCGCCAGCCTGCCAAACTGAGGTACTGCTGCTGAACTTCTGCTTCATTTCTGAAATATAAAGGGGATTAAACGGGTGTTCAGTGATTAGCATGCTGCGGCTGAATGCTAATTAACGTGTTGAGTATTACATTACGGTACATTTCTAGAAATCATATCTTGTGATGTGATGTTTAGAGATTTCTAGAGAAAAGCACTGAGGATTGATGTGAGATTCCCCCCCTCCCCCCTTGTCTGAAACGCCTCGCTAAACTACTCAGCTCACTGAGTTACGCTTTGTCACCTAGTGAAGTTCTCTAAGTTGAAAACAAAATGCATTTTTATGGTGTGATTTTAAAAAAAAAAAATCGAGCCAGTCCCATCACACGCGCACAGCTACATCCATCAACTCATTCACCGAACCCTTGTGTGCCCTTGCAGTCCGATTTTGGAGCAGAGTCCCCCTGAGGAGAAGCAGTGTGGAGATGCTGGGTTTACTCCGAGAGCTCAGGGAACGATCATGGGAGAGTCTGTAAGTCTGCAGGGACACGCCCACTCTCTGACACAACACAGTCAGAACAACACCACCATCAGCAGGCAGGCCTTGGCACCGCTCCATGTGTTCGCTCCACTCACCTTCCCTGATCAGAGCATCTCCCCGACTGAGAAGATCAGAGCCACAACCAAACCCAGCTGGAGCATCTACCAGGGTCCAGACGAGCCCGAGTCAGATGGGGAGAGCAAAAAAAGGCAAGTTGGCTCGGTTAAAGATTGTAACTCGAGGAGCCTGGACTTGGCGAGGGAACGTAGACCAGACCAGGCCGACTCAAACGAAAAACTAAACTTGACTAGTCTTCAGCACAAGTCGGACCAGTTTAACTGGAGCAGCCTGTTCTCGCTGAGAGAGGAGTCCAAGTCAAATACCGTGCAGTGTAACTCAAACACAGAACTCAACTCAAGCAGGCTATCCAAACCAGAACCGGTTCACTGTAACTCAAATACAGAGCTCAACTCTCACAGTTGGAACCCTGTTAGAGAGGTTTTTCCAGACCAACTCAACTCAAGTGAAGAGTTCAACTCAAGTAGGCTCCGCCAACTTGGAGAAGTCAAACCTGAGAAGATGAACTCCAGCAGCCTGAACATCTTCAAGGAGAAAAAACCCGATCAGGCTAACTCAAACCACTCCCAGCTATTGGATGTGGAAGAAGCTGATGTTCTCCTCCCTGAGAGGTCCTTCAACCTCTGCAAATCTGTAAGTCTGCTTTCAGAGAACCCCCAGATCCACCAGCAGAAATCCTTCAAGGACCCACAAAGCCTAGATCCAGCATTGTGGGCGAACCAGGACGTTCCCATGAGTCCAGAACCAGCTGGCTGGCTTCAGGTGGAGAGTCCAGTCCAGCCTGCAGAACCTGATCTGGATGTGATGGTGGAGTCTCTCACTCAGGCCTCCAGACCTGGCTGGAATGTCCACTCAGACCAGCAGCTTTCTGGACTTCTGCTCTCTGAAAGATCATTTAACAGACGCAAATCTGAGAAAAGGCTCTTCCCGAGTTTAAGCGCTGCAGAGAAGTCGGTCTGTGCGAGTCCAAGTCGAGGCTCAGACCTAATCCAGGATGTTCCCATGAGTCCAGCTGTGGAACCAGGACAGAACTGGATCTGCTCAGGGAGTCCCATACGGGAGACGGAGGCGAATCTGGACGTGGTGATGACGCCACAGCAGCACAGTAAAACACGCCCAGTGGGGAACGGACTAGAAATATCCCAAAAACCAAACTGTAGTGATGATCCCATGAGTCCCACACAGCCGTCTGCTCCGCCCACATCCTCAGGTATTGCTCTCTCTGACAATTGTACAGTGCGTGTGTGTGTGTGTGTGTGTGTGTGTGTGTGTGTGTGTGTGTGTGTGTGAGGTGGTTTTCTCGTCTTTGTATATCTCATTACTCAATTTCTAGTAAACATTTTTAGATTTTCACTCGACAGTGTGTTTGATTACGTAACTAGCGTTCAGACTCGTGTAGCTTGTTAGCGGTCAGTTAGAACTGTTGATCATCCAGGGTAAGTTTCAGTCATGTCCAGTGATTAGGGGCATGCTAAACATGTGTGGACACTAAATAATTTTTTCTTTTCCGTGTGTGCGCACATGCAGTGATGATCTCTGACCCGTGGGCGGATGATGTGATCACGGCTCTCCTCGGTGGTTTGAGCACTCCCCTGTCCTCGTACTCCAACCTGAGCACTTGGTCATGCTGTATTCCCTCCATCACCCCCAAACTCACTGTACAGATGGGTGAGAACACACACGCCTCACTTCCTCTGCTGCATATAAATACAATATAATCTACTGGTTGGTGTTTACACCGCCGTAATGTGGCTGTAACGCTCCTCCATCATGAACTGCGTGTCAAGTATTTACTAATCTGTAAAACCCAGATGACTGATGCTCAGAACAGACCTTTCAGAAGAGTGTGTGTGCTTTCCAGGTGAGGAGTGTTTGCGTGTGGACTGCGTTGTGGGTCAGGGAGCTTTCGCCACCGTCTATCAGGCCACTGACCTCCGCACCTCACACAAACTCATCCTGAAGGTAAAGAACCTCACCCTTTATATGCTTTAATGTGTGCATCTTTATATCCATATTTATGCAGCAGAGGGTGATCACATGACCACTGGTTGGACTGGAAAGTCATGTGACTCATTGGCCTGTCTTATAAAATCAGTGCGCACCCCGCGCGCACACGCACACTGCTTGATCTACAGGTGTGTTAGTGAATATTGAGACCAGTTCCTCTGTGTGTTACCTGTGCAGGTACAGAAGCCCTCAAACCCGTGGGAGTTCTACATTAACACTCAGCTGAACGCGCGCGTGGAGCCAGGAGCTCGTCACCTGTACAACCAGCTGCACGCCGCTCACCTGTTCACCAACGGCAGCGTGCTAATCGGAGAGCTGCACAACTGTGGCACACTGCTGGTGAGGAAACTCCTCGCACTACTGTTCAGGTTATCTGCACGGCTGTTGGTGTTCCTGTACACTCAGCATTCACGATGTCTCACCGTTTCTGTTTCGGGTCTAAATCTCAGCGCTTTACACTAACCCGAATAAAAGATCAAAGGGTTTATAATCTACAAACTTTAAGGAATTAACTCTAAATCTAGCGTTCCACCTGAAACACTGAGCCTTAAACAGTAATCGAGCTTTACCAGAGGGGTGTGTGTGTGTGTGTGTGTGTGTGTGTGTGTGTGTGTGTGTGTGTGTGTGTAGAGCGTGGTAAACCTCTATAAGAGCCGCAGTGAGAAGGTGATGCCTCAGCCTCTCGTGCTGTATTTCGCTGTGTGTATCCTGGACATGGTGGAGCGATTACACGCCGCACGCATCATCCACGCTGACATCAAACCCGACAACTTCCTGCTGGGAGAGAGGTGTGTGTGTTTTAATAAACAGAGGGGGCTCTGTTACTGATGATGGTCTGTGCTGGAACACCTCAGGAACACGCACTGGTGCAGTTTAAGTCCTGTATGGGTGTGGTTTACTCTGGGGGCGTGTTCTTCACGCCGACCTACACATGCAGTGAAGGAAGGAATAAATGACGTGCGTGTTAGTGCAGTGTTCCGAGTGTGTATGTGTATGTCTGCAGGTTCCTAGAGCTCAAGAACCTCAGTGAGGAGAACCTGGAGCACGGTCTGGTTCTGATTGATTTTGGTCAGAGTATTGATATGAACCTGTTCCCTGATGGAGCTCAGTTCACAGCCCACTGCATGACCTCTGGCTTCCAGTGCACGGAGATGCTCAGCGGACGACCCTGGACGTATCAGGTACTGCAGCACACCTGGTTCTGACTCTGATATACGATATGAGCTCGGAGTTGTCACCACATTCAACGCTGAGGGGTGTGTGTGTGTGTGTGTGTGTGTGTGTGTGTGGCGCCCCCTGCAGACGGATTACTTTGGCGTGGCCGGCACTGTGTACTGCATGCTGTTCGGCTCGTACATGCAGGTGAGGAATGATGGAGGTGTGTGGAAGACCAGCGGCGTGTTTAAGAGGTCAGTGTGGTCTTCTGTTGATGATGATTATTACGTAGTTACACTTCTACTACAAATTCTACACTCACATTACCATCATCACATAGTGATGGGCTGTCCCAAACTCTAACCCCAAATCCAAAAACGGTTTGGACTCTTCCACTGTATCAGTCAAAGCATTCACACGTCACCTCGTTCTGATTGTGACACTTTCCACAGCGTCCCAACCTTTTTTTTTTTTTTTTTTTATGCCTCCGCCACCATAAGGCATTATGTTTTCTGGTTGTCTGTCCGTGCGTCCGTCCCGAAACCTTGTGAACGCGATATCTCAAAGGCAGATGAAAGGAATTTCACCAAACTTTCACCATTTGTGCGCTTTGGGACAAACATGAACTGAT
>JANZLB010000012.1:411779-423599 GCA_026167865.1 Notarius quadriscutis
CGGGGGCTGTGCTCTGATTTGGATTGGAGGGGCGGCGGGGGCTGTGCTCTGATTTGGATTGGAGGGGCGGCGGGGGCTGTGCTCTGATTTGGATTGGAGGGGCGGCGGGGGCGGGAACTGTTCCACAATCCCAGTCTAAAGGTTCTGGAATTGTGAGCTACGTTTTGCCTGAGCTCAGACTGGGGTACTGGGGGTGGAGTACATGCTCCGACTGTTTTGTCGAGACGCAGGGACACCTGCGCCACAGTGTGCATTATGACGCAGTACACCAGCGTAAGACGAGGACAATGTCGCACTGCTATACTATATTTTTATAGATACTGTATATACTGTATGTGTGCTATAATATGACACCGTTGATGTTTTTAGTTGTGTGTGTCCTGCAGCTCTCCCAGGTGGACTGTCGTGATGCTCTGGAGATGATCTGTAACCTGGAGGCAGAAGAAGACGAGAGAGCAGCGTTTACTCTGTGTTCAGGCTTCCTGACCCGCCAGCTCCTGCAGGAGGACTCGTACTGCGCCTGGTCAGTTCCTAAACACGTGCAATCCTGCATGTGGAACAAACACAACACCCGTTTGGTTTGGTTTTTAAAGATTCAGGGATCTTCAACTCCATTAATAAGTTCAGTATTGATCAAGCTCCTGTGGTTAAAGTCCTCAAGTTTAAATGTGGACGCAGGGTCAGACTGTGTTTATGGCCATAGGGGTAATGTGGTGGTTAATCTCTCCCTCAGGGAACTGACCCTTTTCTGGAGTAAACTCCTGAAGCGATTGGAACCTTCAGAGCAGAGCTTCCTGGAAAAGTGCCAGAAGATGTCTCTCCTCGCCAAAACAGTGTTCCACCTGCTATTCTTTATTAAAGTGATCCAGTCTGAGGTGAGTTCTTTGTTCAGTCGTCCTGGCCTCTTCTGGCTGCAGGCTAATGCACAAACTCATGATGGCACTGTTCTAGCGCTTGGTTTACCGCGGTGCAATGTGATCAAAACTTAGCGCTGGTTTTGTTTTCTGATCTGCAGTTGGACAAGATTGGATTGCCAGCCTGCATTGAGATGTGTATCCGTGCCCTGCGCATGGAGTCCTGCGAGGGAGCCAACAAGGCCACCATCTGCAAAACCATCTCATGCCTCCTGCCCTCTGACCTGGAAGTGAAGCGGGCCTGCCAGTTAACGGAGTTCCTCCTGGAGCCGACGGTTGACTCTTATTACGCCGTGGAGACGCTGTACAACGAGCCGGACCAGAAGCTGGAGGAGGAAAACCTTCCGATACCCAACTCTCTACGCTGCGACCTTTTCCTAGTCTTCAAAACTCAGTGGCCTTTTGATCCGGAGTTCTGGGATTGGAAAACGCTCAAGCGTCATTGTTTAGGTCTTATGGGCGAGGAGGCGTCTATCGTGTCCTCCATCGACGAGCTGAACGATGATCGCTTTGTTGAAGCGGAGCGAGAGGACTTGGAGTTGGCATCGGAGGAGTACAAGGACGTTTTCGAGTGCTTTTTGGACACGACAAATGAACTGAAGGAGATCGCAGACCAGCGACAAAAAAACAGAGAAGTCAAAAAGTTGAGAGAGAAAGGATTCGTGTCGGCGAGGTTCAGAAACTGGCAAGCGTACATGCAATACTGCGTGTTGTGCGATAAAGAGTTTCTTGGTCATAGAATAGTGCGACACGCGCAGACGCACTTCAGAGATGGGTATTATAGCTGTCCGATTTGCACAGAGACTTTTGAAACGAGAGAAACTCTAGACCCACATGTTGGGTCACACGTCAAACTGTCATGCAAAGAGCGCTTAGCTGCAATGAAAACCACTAAGAAAATGACTGACGCAAAAATCTCTGTTCCTGAGATTGCAGCTCTGAAAAACAAGGGTGGAGAAAACCAGGCCCGAAAAGCAAAGGCTAAAACCTGCAATGGAGATTCTGGCCAGCTGTACAACGGCGATGCGGTGGGCTCTCAGAGCGAGGGTTCCGGAGTCCGGGTCAACGGGAGAGAGCGAAATGTCTGTCCTGTCGTCAACTGCAGAAAAGGGTTCAAGTTCTTTCGCAATCTCCTCACCCATGTGAAAGATCACGGGGATGTCGAGGAGGCAAAGCGCTTCCTTGAATTGCATACCACGAAGATAGTTTGTCAGTATTGTCGCCGTCACTTTGTTAGTGTCAATCACCTGAACGACCATCTTCAGGTTCATTGTGGTTCTAAGCCTTATACTTGTATTCAGTTGAACTGCAAAGCTAGCTTCGACACCAATGCCGAGCTCCTTGTGCACAGCAAAGGACATCCAGTCTTCAAGGCCAAGTGCATGTTTCCTGGCTGTGGGAAGATTTTCAGTGAAGCTTATAAACTCTACGACCACGAGGCGCAGCACTACAAAACCTTTAC
Source organism: Notarius quadriscutis (assembly GCA_026167865.1). Lineage (NCBI taxonomy): Eukaryota > Metazoa > Chordata > Actinopteri > Siluriformes > Ariidae > Notarius > Notarius quadriscutis. The sequence continues at coordinate 414,156 of JANZLB010000012.1, forward strand.
CTGCAAAGTGCCTGGCTGTGGTAAAGTGTTTCACACTCAGTCCCAGTTGGAGTTGCACGAGGAGAGCCATAATGCGAAGAAAGAGGAGACGCAGACTGCCGAGATCGACGGCGCTCGTCCTGTAGAGCCTCCTCAGCCACACCTTTCCAGTGAACCAGCCCAGCAGGATCCCCTTCCAGGGCCGCCAGTGACCTCCAGCTGCATGATGAGCCCTGCAGATCACCCAGCAAGTCTGGTGAAAGTGAAGCACTCCATTGAGAACATGCTCAATCCTGCTGCTCAAGATCCCACGCAGGCGTTCGGCCTTGTAACGTGCAAAACCGAGCCGGCTGATCCAAACCTTCTGCAGATCCCACACATGGAGACCCAGCAGACCCAACCTCCAGTCACGCCTCCCATGCCTCACTTGAATGAATCCAGGTCTGAAGAGTCCTTGTTAGATGTGCTAATGAACGATCCATCGTGCCCACTTCCACCAGCATCTTCCTATCAGAGCCTCCTCGAGGACTTCCAGCAAGCTCCGTCAGGAGACGTTTTGCAAGCTCAAATGGAGTCTGCTGTTTCACAGAGTCACACCCAGCCCCTGTACAGTAACGAAAACACTGAATATGGGCCGTATGATCCCAGTTCTGTCGCCCCGATTCACACGCCGTACCCAGTTCAGTATGGGAACAGCATGGTACCCTTACAGCAGACTGCTCATAACGGTCCACCAGCGATGCCTGTGTCTCAGAGGCTTCCTCCACAAGTCACCCCTTTTCCCACCAACAGACCAGTACAGCCACTGCAGGCCAGCGCACACTGTTCTGCAGCTGAGGAAAAGGACCGGTACAAATGTGCGTACGAGACGTGTTCTCGAGACTATAGCTCTTACAGAAGTCTGACCAAGCACATGAAAGCGGCTCACTGTGAGTTTTATGCACAATGGAAACTGGCAAGGAGGAACAAAGTACCACCGATCACAAACAGAGCTGCGTCCATGAACGGGAAACGTGTTTCTTCAGAACCCTTACAGAACCAGCTGGGTCAGAGGACTCCTGCTCCTCTGACACCGATGCAGAAACTGCCTGCCCAGCAGCACTACCCAGCAAGCTGTCTAAACTCCACTTACCCCTCGGGCTCTTCCCATTTAACCGGTCCTACTGGTCAGACTTTCCCAAACCAAATGGACAGCATATTGGATCCCATTGTGCTCTCACAGTTAGGAAATGCTGCAAATCCGCCTCCTGTAGCTCCTCATGCTTCCTGTTATTCCGTCCCGATGAACAGTTCGCTTCAGCAGCAGAATTACCATTCGCAAGCAATGACCTCTTCAAGTGGTCACTTCTCCTCACAGATGGACACTGCGTCTCAAACCCAAGTGCCAAATACCTATAACGGAGACATGACCTATCCTCCTTTGCAGCATCAAAACAGTCCCTCGTGCCGCTTCATACAGACCCGCCCGGACGTTACGCAGACGATGAACAATCCAGCCAAAATGGGCCATCCCAGTAACTCTTCCCCACCTTCCTACATTCAGCAACCAAAGACCAACTCCATACCTGTAGTCAAACGTACGGAGTGTGTCGTCAAACTGGAGAGAAACCTCGATTTGGTTCCATCTCCAAACACGTCACAGCAAAGCAACCCTCCTGTAGCCATGAACTCTCAAACTTCTCAAGATGACACCAGCAATTCTACACATGATGGCGACATCAAAAAGAGAAAGCGAAGCAGCAGAACAAAGTGGCCTGCTATCATCAAAGATGGCAAGTTCATTTGCTGTAGGTGCTTTAGAGGGTTTCACAGTCCTAAATCTCTCGGAGGACATTTATCTAAACGTGCTGTCTGCAAACCCTACGATGAAGCGGTTTTGTCTGCAGATCTTCCAAGTTCATTTCTTGAACTTCTGAACTCCCCTCACCCATCAGACACTCCGCAGTCCTCACCTTCTGCACAGGCCGGTTCCACTCAGGCTTGGCAGTCTCTCACTAAAGGGCCCCTCGACCCAAAATTGTTTCCCAATGTCACTTTTCTGAACACTAAAGGTTCTGTGTACACCAGTGACGGTAACCCAAGCAGTGAAGCCATACAGCAGGATTCACCGAGTCTGGGTGAGTCAGTCGGTGCACGTCAACAGGCTTTTGCCGAATCCTCCGTCTCCTACCCTCAAGACAACCAAAACAGTGTGATTCAGCATACCGGAAATATCAAAGACAAGCACAGTCAGCATCAAATGAGTTATCCCCAGTCTTTACCAAGTGAAACTGGTTCCTCGGATCAACTTTTGTCTCGCTTGTTAAGTGAAAACCAAACTTCTGACTCCAGCTTCAGCAGTTCCACTAATCACATTGACAGAATCCTTCAAGCCGAAACACTAAACAAGATTAAGGACATTAAAGAAAAGTCTACCATAACAAATGCGAGCGAATTATCCAATGACGGGCTTCTCGCTGCCATGGCTAGTCTTGCCCAAAACCTGGTGTCGGAAAAAAGCGTCAAGGAAAGGCTTCGTGAACAGATATTGGCTGGAGACTTCCAGAAAAGAAGTAGTTCATGCCAAGGTCAAGGTGTTGACAACTCGAATTTACAAAGTCCGATGATTGACGTTCCTCACCACACGACGCATGTGATTCAAAAGGCTCTTCAAGGTCACGAGCATGTCGTTGGAGGTGGGACTGAACTTGAACGTTTCGCCCTGGGTGGAAGTGTTGCACCTGACGAGACCTCGACACGGAGTCCCAGTGGAACAAATGGTGCATTTAATAAACCACCAGCACAAGACGACGACGAAATCATGGAAATACTAAAAGCTCTGGAAAGATTGGATCTGGATAGGGAAATAAGAAACCATGACCAGACACCGACTCTGCCTCAGGAGACAGGAGGAGTAACGAAGGCCACAGAAGCTACATGCACTACTTCTTCTTCTGTGGTCCGCGGCTATTCCTGCGACAGTGACGGTTGTGGTTACAGAGCGATGACGAAAGATGCCCTCTTCAAACATCTCATGAAACAGCATAACTACACCGAGGACATGCTCAATCAGTGTCGCAAGGAACAGTTTAACTTTGCGCCATTTAATTGTCAACTCTGTCCCAAGACCTTCACACGAAACTCCAACCTCAGAACGCATTATCAGTCCGTGCACAATTATTCACACGAGCAGGTGGTCAAGATGGGGATTACGCGGCAGTACAGTCGAAAATCCTTGGAGCCTGAGCAGAGTCTTGGTACCACTTCGAGCAGCTCAGATTTGCTCAGTCTACCGGCACCGAAGGCGCCCTTTCCTGGACACCAGCAGCATGCTGAGACTAGTACCGGTGTCCCAGCTTTGAGACCTGGTGTTACTAGCATTAAGCCAGAATTCAGTGGTCAACCTTTTAAACCGCAGCTTCCTGTTGACTCTGGTATCCCCGCGAGTGTACAGAGAGCAGACGCAACTCCGCGTCAGCTCCAGTGTCAGGCGACTATGCATCCATCGGTGATCAAAGCTGTTCCTTCCTTGCTAACCTCCTCCAGTGCGGCGCAGCAGTTAAAGCGACCAAATGGGTTCATGCAGGGTTCGCTTGCACCTTCTCAGCCTACCCACGGAATGTCCCCTGGGGATCTGTTGCCTTCAAGTGTGCACTCCGTGGCCCAGACCCCTTCAGTCCCAGCACAGGTTGGTTGCCTGTCCCCAGATAAGAAGCCCAAACTGGGAAGACCCAAAATGCAAAAACAAAAGGAAGTGACAAAGAAGACTAAGGAGAAAAAGACTGACGTGGATGATGTTTTTAGCCCCTACCGGCCCTACCGCTGCGTCCATCAGGGCTGTGTGGCTGCCTTTACAATTCAGCACAATTTGATTCTTCACTACAAAGCTGTCCATCAGTCTGAACTCCCCACGTTTGCAGTTAACGAAGAGGAGGAACAAATGGAGGAGGAGGAGGAGGAGAAGAATAATGAAAACGAAGAAGAGAATGACATGCCTGATGGCGAGGTCAGTGAGGTAACGGAGTTTCGTTGTCAAGTCAAAGACTGCTCTCGAATATTCCAGGCTGTGACAGACCTGCTGCAGCACTACCTTCAGCTCCACAAACTGAGCCTCGACAAAGCAGGTGTGATGATGTCTAATATGAACCTGGGCAGGTTTCAGTGTGACCAGCCAGATTGTGTGGTTACCTTCACTGGATTCTGGAAGTACGTTAACCACATCGACACCGAACACAAGAAGGTCAAACTCTCTAGAGCCGAGCCTGTTGACGGAATGTTCCAGTGTGAGGTCGAGGGTTGTAGCTGTGTTTATACCACAAGGTCAAACTTGCTGCGGCACATCATGAAAAAACACCACGACCTTTACAAACTCCGCCTGCTGAACTCGAGAGGTGTCAGACTTGGCCGTCCTCCAAAGAACAGTTTGGTCTCCGTCGAGAAGGAGAATAGAGAAATTAATAAGAAGCCTGTTCAGAAGGGGGGTGAGAAAAAGAGAAGGAAACAAAAGAACCTCTGGACGAAATACGGGAACCCCATTTTGAAAACGAAGGAGGAGGCCTCTGCCATGTGCACCAAGAGGACTCAGTTCCAGTACCCTTGCATGATTAAAGGCTGCGAGACGGTCAATGACTCTGAGCGAAATCTCATGAAGCATTATGCCCAGCATGGTCTGCCTAAACAATACCTGGAGGAGCAGAGGAGCAACTACATCTTCTGCAAGAAAATGTCCCGCTCCAAGTACAAACGAATCACGTCGAGGAGTGATGATACGGACAAGTCCGATGACAGCTCCATCGAGGGATCCGAGAACGAGGAGGCTGTGGACACCGGGCCCAGCGAATCGGAGTTCTCAAAGCTGACGTCCGAGAAGGAGAGCACTGAGGACACTGAAGTTTCAGACACTAAATTGTCCAGTGACCTGAGCTCTGATATCTCTGTGGTGGTGGTGAAGCGAAAGAGAGGTCGTCCACGTAAGGGGGAACGTGTCAAACACTTGCAGTTGGCACGCAAGAGAATGACGAGGTTAAGAGCGGCACAGGCTCCCTCGGCGGTCACCTGCGCAACCGTCAATTCCGCCTCCGCCTCGTCCGGCGCCACGCTGCCACAGGAGCAAAACGCGACCCTGAGCTCTTTCAAGCCGTTGGGCTTCGAGGTTTCCTTCCTCAAGTTCCTGGAAGAATCGAGGCAGTCCACGGGAAAGCAGACGACGACTTTACCGGATGTACACCCACACAAGAAGTACCCCACCGTGCACCTGAAGACTGCCTCAGTGGTGTGCAGCAGGATCAATCCTGAACATCACTGCCGAGATGTACTGAAACTGGTCGAGTTTAAGAACCCGCAAAAGCTAACTTCCCTTAGCAAGGTGACGTTCGAGGTGCACAGAGGGTTCTCGAATGTTTTTGATCTCTTGCTCAAGCAGCTGCATGATATGCGACCTGCAGTGGTCATTCAAAAAGAGGGCGTGTCCAGTGTTACAGGGTAGTTCTCAGGATGGAGAGATGGATCAGTAGCTCCAGTGTTGCTGGTTTTGGGATGTTAAATGATTTCAGTGGGTTATTGACTGTTTTCCAAGCCCTCGACACTGAACGCTCCTGTTAACATCTGCTAATTCCTCGACAGGACTGTGTATTAAACCTGTTCTTTAAGTTGTTAATTAAACAGTTAATAATGATGATGATGATATACCTCTTACGCATGCCCTTAAAGTTATCCGGCACATGTGGTCGATGTTGGAAACGAACCCTTAGAGGAAGATTTTAATTGTTGCGGCTCCCTGTAGGAATTTTAAAATGACCTAGCTTCTGTTGCGGTTGGACTGATGATCCTGTAGTGCGGTGGTGAACTGTAGATGGTAACCATTTTAGTCTTGTTCAATATTGCATTGTAAATTTTGAACGTCTATAGCGTTGTGTCTGTGTGTGCACATACTGACTCTCCGGATAATTTACTGCCACCAGCAGTCTGTACCTTCAACAACAGAGACCAATTTATTACAGCTTGCATTTTCTACCTCTGTGTGCTTGTGTGTGGGTTTTTTTCCCCTCTCGGACGAGGCATGGTTTCTCTTAAATCACCAAGCGTTTAGTCTTTATTTTTATCGAGGGGTATTTCATACAGAGTGATTAGAAGGCTTTTGTTCAGGGTTTTGGTTTATTGCCGTATTACAGGAGCATTTCACCGGTGCACAGTGATGCATAGACTTTTGTGTTTATTATAAAATCATACAAAAAATAAAATCCTTAAGTACTATTTCTTGAGAATTCGTTGGACCCTTGCGTGTACTCTACACGTACAGTAGCAGTCAAAGGTTTGGACCCTCGTTAGTATGGATGAGTAGGTGTGTCCAAACTTCTGACCTAGTGCTGTATGTATGCGTACGTGTACACGCACTGCGTGGCAAAAAAAACCCCCAAAAACCTAACCCTGTTTGGGTTTAAATAAATAAATAAATAACTAAGCCTTTGAGTGATTAAGTTTCAGCTGCAGCACTTGACTGTGGGTGGTAGAAGAGAGCAACTGGACTTGCTTGAAGGTTCTTGAAGACGTTTCACCCCTCATCCTTCTTCAGTTCTGTCTGGCTGATATCAGGTATTTATCCTCTCGTGGATGAAAAGCTCATCTAAGGTGTCGTTGAGTCGTCCTGTTGGTGTGGGTCACTGGAAGCTGGGTGTGAACGGCCTCGAGAGTCGTTATGCCTTTCGGATGAGAGGTGAAACATCTTCAAGCAAGTCTCTTCTGTATGAGTCAATGCACATTTCATTTTACAATTGTTGAAATAGGTTTTATAAAATGCAATGCAATGCAAAACTAGTCCTTTAAGAAGGTAAACTAAAATGTCATGGAACAGTTTCAGCCAAATGATCTGACTTGAAGTCTCTCGTGTGAGACGCTGCTCTGAGAAAGGTTTCCTACAGATCTGAAATCGTTTCGTGTGGGCTGGGGGTGTCACGTACTAGTATGTTTAAAGGTGCATAAGGTCAGATTAGTCTTTTTTTTTTTCCCCCCAATATTTGGTCTGTAACCGTTAATTGGGTTCGATGTATGTTTGTTTGTTTGTTTGAATGGTTCCTGCCTGTATTCATGAAGCTCTGCTTAGGGCCTGATCTTAGGTGGCCCATGTGGTGTCTAACACATCAAGCATTCCAGGACAGAAGTCAGTTTTCCTAAAATCAACTCCTGCACCTGTAATATTCCAGTAATGGTATGAATATTGTGTTAAAGCAGAACTGCAGCACATCACTGTCTGAAGAGTAAAACGTTAACACCACAGACTGTTAGACACCGCAGTGAGCTTACACTGATTCTCTAAAGACCATCACACCAAGGATTGAGATGGTGTATAACACCATTGAACACCACAGGAGAGCTTTACTTCTGTACTCCTGAACCCCTCCATTTCAGTTTAGTTACACTGTTAATTGGTCGTTTTTGAAGAATACTCAGAGTTCTGTTATTACGAGTATGTTTTGATCCATTTGGATGCCAGGCAAAAGGAAATTCACATACTACAGCAGTACAGATAGTTAGAAAATATAGCAAGAGTAAAAACAGTATTGGCACAAGAATTCCCTTTCCTTTACCTTTTCTCAAACATCTGAAAAATCCTCTTTCATGTTTCCGGAAAGGAGTGCAACTCACTAGTTTTTGGTGAGGAAGATATTTGAAAGAAGACTCTGAGAAGGTAAGATCTAACTACAGTACAGCTGATGAGTTGTTCTGCCAATCGTGAATCTCTCTCCCCTGTTTTCCAGGAAGATGGTGAGCATTGCCCGCTCCAGGGCATTTAGAGAGAAGGAGGGCAAAGTATTGCTGGAGGGAAAGCGTCTGATCTGTGACGCCATGGCTGCTGGAGCGTCTCCACAGGTGCTGTTCTTCAGCAGAGTGGAGCGCCTTCAAGAGCTTCCTCTGGACAAACTGGGCCAGGCGTCTCTGGTCAAGGTCAAATTTGAAGACCTGAGGATCTGGTCTGATCTGGTCACGCCCCAGGGGGTTATCGGTGAGTGGATGTATAATGTTGGATTTTGTCTTGTGCTTCAGGCGTGCGGCTTAAAGTTTAATGCATCGTGCACTTCAGCTGAGGCCTCCCTGTAAAGGAATCGTGAACCTTACACCATATGAGCAGGAAGCCTCTTGTTCTATACTGCAGTGCTGTTGCATTCATATCTCACCTCTGACTCATCAGAAAGTGTTGATTAATTTTCCATTCCAGAAGCTCGACCAGTTGTTCAGACTGTAACTGAAATACATCTGATTTTTTTATTTTTAATGCGATTTAATGTTTCTATAGAAAAAAGCTGAACAGGATGGCTGAGAGTGATGGAGTCTCCAGTGGCACTTTGTCAGAGTCAGTGAGATTTCCACCACGGGAGAATCTTCAGGCTCGATGCTGTTGTAGTTACCAGGATACAGTGTTGTAGTCAAGACCACCTACACCGAGACCAGAGCGTCTCAAGACCAAGACTTTGAGAGGTTGAGATCGAGTCAAGACCAGAACCAGACCAGTGGGGGGAGGAGAGGGGAGGGGTGGCAGCCATTACCAGGAAGAACAATTTCAAATTAACAATTTGAAACAATCAACAATCACATTATTGGTCGCATTTGAAGCAGGAAGTTTTACAACCCCAATTCCAAAAAAGTTGGGACGCTGTGTAAATTGTAAATAAATAAATAAAAAACAGTGCAATAATTTGCAAATCATGGAAACCCGATATTTCATTGACAATAGTACAAAGACAACATATCAGATGCTGAAACTGAGAAATTTAATTGTTTTTTTGAAAAATACGTACTCATTTTGAATTTGATCTCAGCAACGTATTTCAGAAAAGTTGGAACAGTTTACCATTGTGTTATCACCTCTACTTTTACCAACACACTGTAAACTGAGGAGACCAATTGCTGTAGTTTTGAAAGAGAAATGTTGTCCCATTCTCGCCCGATATACAGTTGCAGCTGCTCAACAGTTCGGGTCTCCTTGGTCATATTTTGCGCTTCATAATGCACCAAAAGTTTTAAATGGGAGACAGGTCTGGACTGCAGCAGGCCAGTTTAGCACCCAGACTCTTATAACAGAGCCATGCAGCTTTAATATGTGCAGAAAGCGGTTTGGCATGGTTTTGCTGAAAGAAGGAAGGCCTTCCCTGAAAAAGACTTTGTCTGGACGGCAGCATTGTGAAACGTGTTTATGCCATTCAGCATTAATGATGCCTTCCCAGATGTACAAGCTACCCAGGTCATGTGCCCTAACGCCCCCTCATACCATCACAGACGCGGCTTTTGAACTGTGCACTGATAACAAGCCGGATGGTCCCTCTCCTCTTCAGCCTGGAGGACATGTGGTCCATGATTTCTAAAAAGAATTTCTACTTTTGATTCGTCAGACCTCGGGACAGTTTTCCACTTCGCCTCAGTCCATTGTAAAAGAGCTCGGGCCCAGAGAAGGTGGCGGTGTTTCTGGATATTGTTTATATCTGGTTTTAACTT
>JANZLB010000012.1:522953-536651 GCA_026167865.1 Notarius quadriscutis
GAGATTTGTAAATTATTGCATTCCGTTTTTATTTACAATTTGTACTTTGTCCCAACTTTTTTGGAATCGGGGTTGTATATTACGTTCATGACTTCACCTGTTTTATCATCTGTGTCGGTTCACGCCTGACTGTGTGTGTGTGCAGGTTTTGCCATGTTGATGACTGCGTTTGGAATGTTCTGCACTCCGTTCTGTAAGAGAGCGCTCGTTTTAGCTGTTCTGGTTTCTGGTGTCGGCGTATCGATGGGGATCCTGGACACAGGTGAGAATAAGTGTGTTCACGTCCCAGTGCAGTTCTTTCTGCCTGTTCACACTGAAACAGTTCCCACGGCAACACTGGTGTCTTTCATCTTACAGTGTCCTCCGTAATTATTGGCACCCTTGTAAAGATTAGGAAAAAATCTACCTTTTGGTGAATTTGCTTCATCTCACACAGAAAAAATGAGAGAACTCCAACCTTTAGCTGAAATAAATGTATTCAGAGGAAAACAAACCCCTCGGCAAGAAACATATTTTCAACAAAAACACGTGCCATTATTATTGGCACCCCTGTAAATGATCGTGAACACAATGTACCTGAAGCATGTTTCCATTTAAATTGTCCTTGTGTGAGTTGAATGGAGTGTGTCGGAACTTTCACACAGTCATCCACAAGTTCCTGATTAATCTGGGAACAAATATGAGGCAACGCAGAGGCCAAATTCCTTCAACATGGGAAAGATAAGAGACAAACGAACCTGGTGAAGGTGTGTTGACCTTCATAAGTCAGGGAATGGGTATAAAAAATCAAACCGACTCCAAGTCTTCAAAACCGCCGTCAGACGCCATCTCCATGCCAACAGGTTATTTGGAAGGTCTGTAAGTGTGAGATGAAGCGACTATTATTATTATTTTATTTTTTAAAGGGGGGGGGAGGAATGTTTTATGCTCATTGTCCTGTTAACGAGGGCGTGCTCCGAGGTGTGACCTGATAAGGAAATAGGTCATGAGTGGAAGTGCAGAGTTCTCCAGCGCACTATTGATGTGTTTAGTTTGTAAAGTTCTCCTCTGCCACGCTTTACTGGAGTGTAAAAGTCATGAACTCGCACAATGAGTCATCGTTTTTGTTTTTCTGTCTCCCTGTGAAGGTAAACATCGAGGCAGAGAGTCGCTAAAATGACGAAAATCCCATCCTAAATAAATGAGATTAAATTAGATAAAACTTGATTGATCTCTCTGGGAGGGTTCCATCAGGGAAATTGTCCACAATAACAGTATTACTTCCGATGAAACACTGCAGTATTATCGTATCACTGATTATCGGCACGGCCGTTGTGTAAATTACGTTTGATGACGGCGTTCTGTGTGGTTTCAGGTGGGAACGTGTTAATTCTGAACACGTGGGGTGATCGGGCCGGGCCCCACATGCAGGCTCTCCACTTCTCCTTTGCCCTCGGAGCCTTTGTGTCTCCCATCATTGCCAAGCTACTGTTCGGACACAAATCCAGCGTCTTGGATCGGAGCGCGTCGCAGACCGCAGCATCTAACGTCACTTCCACACCTCCGCCCTTGTTCCATGGGAAAAGCTCCTCCCTGACGTCCATGTGGGCGTATGTGGTCATTGGTGCCTTCATCCTGTTTGTTTCACTCCTCTTCTTCATCCTGTACTCGCGAAGTTCCACGTCCTCGAGCAGGGCGTCATCAGCTCCAGGGAAGCCTCCGTTCTTCGCCAAACATCACACGGCACTCATTCTGCTTCTGGCGCTCTTCTTCTTCTTTTACGTGGGTGCTGAGGTGGCGTACGGGTCTTTCATTTTCACCTACGCTAAAGAATACGCTGGCTTAGAGGAGCCACAGGCTGCTGAGCTCAACTCGCTCTTCTGGGGCTCCTTCGCCACCTGCAGGGGGGCGGCCATCATCTTCGCGGCCTGCGTCTACCCGGGCACCCTGATCCTCCTTAGCCTCGTGGGTTCTGTTGTTGCCTCGCTGTCTTTGGTGCTGTTTAACCGGCACCACGTGATGCTGTGGATTTTCACAGCTGTTTATGGTGCATCCATGGCCGCCACGTTTCCCAGTGGGATCTCGTGGGTGGAGCAGTACACCACTGTGAGCGGCAAATCCGCGGCAGCATTCGTCATGGGCGCAGCGCTCGGGGAAATGGTGCTTCCTGCGTTGCTGGGCTTCCTGTTGGGTCGCATCCCGCATCAGCCGCTGCTCATGTACCTGGCTCTCTGCACAGCTGCCGTCACCTCCATCCTCTTCCCTGTGATGTATAAACTCGCCTCGTCTACAGGGGGCGCCATGGACCGCAAACAACGAATCCGAGCACACGGTGAGCTTGATGATGGCGAGGATCGCCAGGCGCTGCTCGATTCCATTGCTGACGATGCTGAAGAGGAGGCGGGGCCTGAGGACAACGAGTCCGAAATTGACCAGTGGAATGATGCGGATTTTGAAGTTATTGAGATGGACGATGCCAGCCTGACAAACTCGCCCAGTAAAACGAGCTCGTCGCCGCCTGATGCGTCGCTCAGCGGCCAGTTGGCTTCATCTGTCCACTCCTCGTCGGTTACCTCCAGTCCCGTGGCAGCTTCTTGGAGCTCCGCCCCCACGCTGAGTGATTCGCCAAGACGCAAAGTTCTCCTCGATCGAGAGAAGAACGACTAAAAAGTGAAACTCCACATCTGCACTAATTCCGACATGATCTGAGAACGGAACTGATTGGAGCACGTCTGCCTCCTGCTGGTGGCTCTGAGAATTGCGCTGGCAGTTAATGAAGTTTTAATAGAGCACAGCACTGCCCCCAGTGGCTCTGTAATGGAACTGCAGCTGTTTTAGTTCTGAAGCTTGCAGATGTTTGAATGACTGAGGTGGACCTTTTCAACTCGTTTACACCTGGTGATGGTGTCTGACTCTGGATCGGGACTATTCTCATCGAGAGACAGCGTCTGTCCAAGCCACAGTACATTACATCATAACCACGCCCCTCCCGCTGCGGTATATTATAGCACGGTGGTGATTTATAGAGACGCTGCAGTCCTGAATAAAATGTTATAAAGCTTGTTTCTTCTGAAACTCGTACAGTGATTGAACACGTGTATAAAATAGTTTAGGTGGTGTAGACTCTCGACATGCTGCCGTTTCACGGATCAATACGAGCGAGCACTCGGGACGTTAGATAGCAGGTTACACACACTCCACCAATCAGGGTTCATCCTGATTTGAATTCGGATCACGATACGGTTAAAAACGTCTGTCATGTGACACTGAGGCGATTTCCGCTGCTGTCTTTATTGCAACGTTAATAAACATAAATGTATTGATGTACACGTGACTCCCAGAGACGTGAACCAACCCGCCGACTACCATGAAGCGAGGTGTGCAGTCAGGGTGAGCGTTATGAGCCCTGGGACAGCAGCGCCCCCTAGTGACCACCGTCTCTGTTTCATGGGGTTCTTGTGCGTCAGTGTGAATTTACCCTGAGGTTCGTTCTGATATCGATTTAAACCCACGGAGACAATCTGCTGCGCAAACGAAGCCAAAATAATCAAGTTTGATTTAATGTTTGAAGCAAAATGCTGGAATGATGATTTTTTTTTTTCCATGTTTCAGATCATTGAGCACTTGGACACTTTTTCCCCTGTAATTTATTGTTGATGAAATCACTACATGTTCTATAACGCTGTGTAAATCCACAGGACTCTTCTGTAACCGTTAGCTCTTTTTGTTATTATTCCTGCTGTGTTAATTTATTGAGATGTGACGGATGTGGGTTCAGATCACTGAAAAACACATTCGAATGATTTTAAAGTTTAAACAGGAGGAATTTAAAATGGTATAAACGTCCAATCAGCTGTCTGTCTGCTTTTAAACACTTCATGACCTCAGTAAAACATGGAAGTCGTCGTCTCGTCATCATCGTCGTCCTCCTTTGAACGTGTGACTGTTTTTCCTTCCTGTTGCCTTTCATTTCTGATCCAGTGCTGATTGAAGGTTTAATGTAGATGTGTGGATTATTTTAAAATAAATGATTTAATGGCAGCGTGTCGGCGTCACTGGATTCCTTCAAACTCCACCAACACTCGAGCCAGGACCGAAATGTCCAGCGTGTCCTTTTAATCCCACACCCTTCTGTCAAGTTATTTACATTTGGGAAAATCAGAAAGTGTGATTTAATCTGGTGTTAAATTCAGATTAAACCCCAGCATTCATCCATCAACAAGCTACACTGAAATCATAAAGAGCCTGAGAATTAGTTTTTTTTAATTCCTTGTGGGTTAACGTGCAAATAAATTATGCAAGATTTACAAATAAACACACAAACTCGTAAATAAATTAAAATTAAATCCTTTTTGTTTAACAAAAAATGTTAGCGCACAAAACACATTTTTCTTTTTATTTCTGCGTTGTGATGTTTGTACGGCCCGTATTCGTTTCTGAACAAGTTTCATTAAACACACTGAGTAAACCTCGGCCATTTAATAAAACTAAATAAATTAAACCACCAAATATTTTTTCCAATAACCTAAAAAATATAATTACAAATAATGTCTTAATTTTAAGCGTAAAAGGAAGACTTGAATCTGAACGGCTGAGCTCGTGTCTGCTGAGAGTTTTGGTAAAAAGTTTATTTCTAGAGAAAATAATTTATTAATATATTTATTTGCAGTACGCGGTAAAATCCCCAAAGACTTTTTCCTCGTGAGATGTTATTTTGCGTAGCATGCTGAGAAATCTAATTTAAAAAAAAAAAAAAAGTTTCCCTGGTTCTGTAGCTGTGCATTAGATCGAATATGATGCGTCACCAATTTGTTGATGGATTTCAACCTTCGCTGAAACTGGCAGGCAGAGTCTCGATTCGAAACGTTAAAAAGTGGAGCTCAGAGGTGAACAGGAAGGATGGAACGTTGGTGGATCTCTGCGATAAATATTTACGTTCTGGAACCTCGTCAGCTCAGAACTCTGGAGGAACATCTGGAGGACGTTCAGAACTCCCCGAGTAAAGGCTCCTGAATATTTTGAGAGTTCTGAATCCTGAGCGGGAGACGGAGATACAGGACTGAGGTAGGGTTTTAAGAGTCTGTTGTTCAGGACTCGTGTTTCACAGCCTTCACGTTCATATCAGTGATCAGGTGGAGAAACCCTTCAGTGATGTGTTGGTTTGAGTTTCAGCTGAAACGTTCTGGAGTCGGTTTGAGAGGCGGAGTTTGGAGTCAACATCATCAGGGACCAGTTTTCCGAAACAAACTCCGTTGAATGTGTGAGTGAAGCTGAGGGGGTTTGTTTTAGAACTGTGATTTTTTTTTTTTAAAGCTTTGACTTGATGCTTAGCAACCATGTGTGGTTAGTTTTGTTCCATCACCATACAAATCACACCCTTGTGTTTAGTAAAAATCAAAGAACGACAAACCTTTCATTAGTTTTGTGGGTGAAAACAAACATCCTGCACCTCTTGGTCTGTTTCGCAGCCCGAGGGATCATGAAAAACCAGAAGGTTGCTCAGGTGTCGTGGTCCGAGAGCATTCAGCAACCCGTGATCATCTGGCTGTGCTGTGCAAAACCACCACCACCACTGGGCAGCAATATTTACCGTGTTAACTAATCACGCCCGTGTCCGTCAGGAGCTCATGCAGATTGTGCATTTGGTGAAAATCAGAACGTCCCATCCAGTTATCATCATGTTCACACAGCGGTTCGGGAGATGATGACCAACACTGAGCCGATTGTTTGTACGTTGTAGTACATTATTATACAGCCAGGACACGGTTTCAATGGAATAAAAACGTGTTCTGTTCCCTTCTAGCGGGTTTCATAGCATGCAATCTTGTTCGCTTATCCTGCGTGTATTACATCACTCTACCCAACAGAGAATGAGCGTTGAATATGGTTTACAATATTGCACGGTTGTTAAGACAACATGACGTCACACATCGGAGATGTAAAACTTCTGCACTAGCAAGTGACTGCGACAATTTGTAAACGAAGCAACCCTGGCGGCCATGTTTGTTAAATACAGAAGGTTTTGAGAGAATTTCGAAAGAGACGCGCTGAACACCTGAAAGGAATGTGTATGGATGATAATGGCTTTTTTTTTCCCCCCCATGGTTTATCAGATCTATTCCATTCAGCTCCTCGTCTCTGACTTGTTCAGTATCTCGCAGCTGAAAGGAATAGATCTGATGGACCACGAAAAAAATGCAGCCAATATTATAGAAGTGCTGTAGCGGATAACGGCTCAGAACCGAGTTTAGGGTTTTTTGTGGGAAATATTAAAGACGCATTATGGAGGTTAAGAGTGACACGGAGGTGTGATTGGGTTCATGCTGTCAGTCTGAGCTCTAGCCCAGTCCCTCAGCTCTCGGCTGTGGAGAGCGACAGGATGAAACGGATTCCCTTACTGCATTCGTCGTGACCTCCTGAACGCAGACGTGAGAATTTGTTTGGGGGAAAAGAAAAAAAAAAGGATGTCAATTTTTGCTCCCAAAATCCACCACAAAGCTCTTCCTGTACTTTTGGGTGAAGATCTGATTTCCACCAAATTCTCAGTGGGCATTAGGGAGGGTCACAACTCCCACAGGAAGGGGATCAGTTTCATCTCATCACCAGCACTGAGCGGCTCGTTTCCAACACATGACGTTATGGAACAGTTCCGTTTCGCACAAACCGAACCATTTCACTCCTGCTTGAGCGGCAGGTTCAGGAACACCGAAGGAAGAAATAGAGGGGCGTGGCCAGTGAGACTGAGGTGGAGAACTAAAACATTCAATGCAGCTAAAGTTACAGTGCATCAGTTTAAAAACCAATTACAGAGAATAAAGCGCTCACTCCGTCTCCACTCAAATGCATCACATTTTATTCAATTTTTTCCAACTTCACCCCACAAAATCCATCTAAAATCCCCAAACACAAACTTTATACAAGTTTACAGAAACGCACCATTTTCTCTTTTCTTTACACGACACACAGTTTACACAAAAGCATAAAAATGTCTGTTTTTAAAAACGCTGAATTTAGTGTTCTCTGTAAAACCACACCGACGAAACAAAAACCTCCGAAACTGGACGTTACCAAAAAAAAAAACCCCAAAAACCTCACATTGTGTTTTAGTTCTTTTTCTTTAAAGCACTATTTACACATTTTATGAAATGATCGATTATAATACTGTATCAAATCCGTCCAAAATATCAGACCCTTAAAAAGACGGGTTTCATCACCGTTTAAACCCCGTGACGTCGTCAGTCGTGTGGTCACTTTACAGCGTTTATTTACACACACTTAAACATCGTTAACATGAAGACGGCACTCAAGCAGGACTCGACTCACCATCAGAGTTTCGATACGTTATAAACACTTACAGAGTGACTGAACCGCACACACACACACACACACACACACACACAAAGGAGATAATTATTAAAAAAAAAAAAAATTTTTTTACTTCCCCTCCAGCAGACTCCAGTGTACACACAAGGGGCGGGGCCTGTAGTTGCTGAGATGTCTCTGATTGGACAGCATCTGCTATAAACTCACACACACACACACACACACACACACACACACACACACACACACAACTGCAATCTGATTTATAAAAGCACCACTGCAGCACACGCACACACACACACAGCACCGTTTTAGACTGAAAAACACTGTAGCACCACATTAACTGAAAGACAGACAGACAGACACAGACAGACAGGTGGTGCTAGAGTTGTTGCAGTAGCTGTCGCAAGTAGGGGGCGCTGTGGAGCTGTCTGTTCACCCGGGAGAGTTTATACAACACAGGACAGTCGAGAGAGACACACACAGCCTGTCTGTCTGCACTTCCACTGCAGCTCATACACACCTACAGAGAGAGAGAGACAGGTTCAGAGGAGACTCTTTTCTGTACGTCAGTAATGAACACGGAGAGTGCGCGACCCCTGACCTTGAGGAGCTGGTCATGCTGCTGCTCCCACACTCGCAGGTTGTGATGCAGTGTGACGGCGACGCGCTGAGGCTCGGCCCTGCAGCGCTCACACACTCCCAGCTGAGTGAGCTCATCGCACACCGGGCAGTGCAGCGTGGTGAAGTACTGCGAGATCGTCCCCTTCCTCAGAGACTCGTCCCCTACAGCGCCTCCCCCTGGATACGAAGACCACTTCTGCACCTACACACACACACAATTTCAAACAATGTTTAAGTCGTGTGTGTGTGTAGCTGCAGTGAGAAAGTCAGCAGTACAGAACACGCGCGTGCGCCTCACCCGGGGCAGGCTGTGGTACCAGCTGAACACGTCGACCCCAATCAGGCTGAAGATGCGAGCGAGGGGGGGGAGGATCTGTTTGGTGATGTAGTAGGTGGTATTGAGGCGCAGTGCAGGATCCTGCAGAACCTCCAGGGGCCGACGCACCAGCTGGATCAGAGGAACCCCAGGAGAACCGTACACGATGACATACGGCACACGCTCACCGACCCGCGGCTCCAGACGACGGTCGTGTGCCATCATTCTCCTGCAAGAGAGAGAGAGACCCGAGAGGTTCCTGGAACTGAGGAACAGAAAGTAAAATCTGGTGCATGTGAGAGAGAGAGAGGTGTTTGTTTACCTGGTGAGCTCGAGTGCAGGTACGCAGGCTCCAGGCCTGTAGGAGGCGCTGCCGCGGTACTCTTTAGCAAAAGTCAGATCCTGTACAGTCACACTGCCTTCCAGAACTTTCACACACTGCCTCTGTACGTACTGCTTCACCAGGGAGATATCCCTCGTCTCAAACAGCAGCTTCACCGATCGCTCCAGGATCTACACACACACACGCACTAATCACCTGGTGTTTGTGTGACAGATGGTATTATACACACTGTACGAGTTGGTTACCTTAGCAACAGCAGGACAGCCGTCACGGCGTACCGTCTCAATGCCTTTAGCATCGAACACAGGATCCTTCTGATTCACAGACTCGTACATGTAGCCCACATAGCGCTTCTTAGTCTGTAACACACACGGCAGGTACACCTACAAACACACACACACACACACACACACACACACACCATTTATTTCTGTTTTTGACCCGACTGGTTAACTCTGCATCAGCTGAAGTTATTCCATGGTGAAGTTTCAGGTTAATCTCAGAACATTAATGGTGTTGACTGTAAGCTCTGTGTGTGTGTGTGTGTGTGTGTGTGTGTGAGAGAGAGAGAGACACCTTCTCAAATTTGAGTTTGATGGGTTTGGGGTTGGTGGCCGTCACCGCTTCAGCGATTTCACTGCCGATCTTAAACGCCTGCTCTTTAGTCGCCCCCTTCAACACCACAAACATACTGAGAGACAGACAGACAGACAGACACAGAGAGAGAGATGAAATTTCACCCAACACTGGTCTGCATCACTGAGAACTAGGGGTGTGTGTGTGTGTGTGTGTGAGCTGTCCCCACCTGTCTGTGTCCCCGTACACCACGCGTGCCCCCCACTTCTTGGTGTCGTTGACGAGTTTTATGGCTCTCTCCAGCGTCTCTCTGGCTTTGTGTACGATGCTGTCTCCAAGCTGCAGGAACACACACACACACACACAGGTTAAGCGTTTTATTTATTTTCACTAAATGTAAAAGGTGTGCGAGAGAGAGAGAGAGAGAGAGAGAGATCACACCTCCACACTGGGCATGCGTCCGGAGAAGTTTGCAGCCGTGTAGCCAAAGGTGACGTTAGCGATGAGCTTGAGGCCGAGCTGACGAGCATCGAGGAGGCGGAGCAAAGCTTCATCACCGCTGTACGACTTCATCACCGACTTCACCATCAAACGCGTGTGTAGGATCTCCTCCAGCATCCGGGGAAGCAGACCTTTACGTACAGAGGCCTACACACACACACACACACACACACACACACACACACACACACACACACACAGGTTTATTATTGACACAGCTAGTTTGGTTCTCAGTGTTCAGTCGTGTGTGTGTGAGAGAGAGAGATGGATTAGGGATAAAATTAGCTCGTTTTAAGTCGTTCAAATTCTGTAAAGCTGCTCTGCGACAATTTTATTGTTAAAAGCGCGATACAGATAAACTTGACTTGTTACCTTCACAAAGGCGACTCCATTTGGAGAGATGTTGATGTCATTACGGAGCTGATAGAGAAGATCAGGAGGAACTCGCAGAGACGTACAACCAAACCTAAACTCATCAGACCTGACCGAGAGAGTGCGAGTATTAGCGTGGTGTTATGCTAATCAGTGCTGTTATCCACATGAGCATGTTTAGAAAAAGGGGGAATGAAAGAAAGGAAGCCAGAAAAAGACCCCCCCCCCCAAAAAAAAGAGAAAAGACTGACAGACAGACAGGGAGGATGAGGAATGGTGAAAGCGGGCCTCTGGAGCAGTGGGTGTGTGCGCTGTAACTCACGTTCCGAGGCTGTGGGCGTGGCCGAGGCAGGTGGAGTAGCAGTAGTTGTAGGCGATGACGACAGACGGGTAGAGAGACTGGAAGTCCAGCACCAGCACCGAGTTACTGTAGAACCGCGACTCGGGCTCCATGATCAGGGGAACACACTGAGGCGCCCTCTGCTGGGCTCGCTGGGACACGCTCGGGCTCACCGCGATGAAGTTCAACGGCTTAGCGATGCGCAACATCATCGACTCCACACGGTACTGAGAGAAAGAGAGAGAGAGAGAGAGAGAGAGAGAGAGAGAGCACATTTTAACACAATGAAGTCTTCTTGGTTACATCCCAAACCACAGACCAGCGTTCTTCAGGATCAGTAAGCCCGTGTGTGTGCGCACACATACCTGAGAGCCTCGTGTGAGGACGTGATAGAACTGAATCCCAAACACTCGTGCAAACTCACTAGTGCGACCCACAACATCCCTCTGCTGCAGGAGCTGCATCACGCCGCACACACGGCTCATGTAGTGGTCCACCACCTTCCACCTGAGACACACACACCCCTTGCTAAAGTCCCATGTTGACCCGAGGCTGATTTATCAGATGTGCAAGTCTGTGTGCCCCTCCCGCCGGAGTGCAGATGTTCTCACCTGTACAGGTGTGTCTTGTGGTCGAACCAGTCAGAGAGCGTGCGGTGTGTGTACAGAGGGAAGCGCTGGTGCAGCAAGTGAAACGCCACGTTTTCAAAGGTGTAATTATTCAACGCTGCCTGTAAGGAAAAAAAAAAACCCCACGTTATAGTTATTTATATAAGAGATTATAATGCATGTTTTTACATACGTGCGTGCACGCGCGTGTTTCAGCGACCTCAGTCTTCATGATCCTCCACAGGTTGATGGTGATGCGCCCAACGATGTGGATCTCCGTCATCACCTCACTGCCGTACTCGTCTTTATCCTCAGTGAAGCGGTTCTCCTTCGCGTCACCTGAGGACAGAATATAATCTCCGTTACCCATAATCCCCTGCAGCTCTACCTGTGACAAACACTACAATTACCACTCCGCAATTAGATCAGTTACTAACCGCGTCATGTAAACTAACGTGAAGGAGACAGCCGTGTGCGTGTGAGCGAGAGATTACTGTACCTGGCACTCGGGAAAGTTGTTGGCACAGATCCATGCCGAGTGCTGATGCTCGCTGTAACAGGTAACCCCACGAACACAGCTGAACCTCATAACCAACCAGAATATCAGGATCATACCTACACACACACACACACACGTTCAGTAGTAACACGAGTGAAGCAGTGTCACTCTTACCAGCCTGAAACTGATATTAGCACAATGTTTATAACTACAGCCGCACAACCTAAAGAGAAAGGAAACATGAAACAGTAAGAAAAATTTCCCTCTGAATATTTTACACTTTAGAGTGAGGAGATGTAAAACGCTGCCATTCAGAAGATTTAGAAAGAAAAGAAGTGATATGGAAATTACGAGGCGTGCGATGATGAATCATGATACAAATCAAGAAATCAACTCAATAAAATTAATAATGGCAGGTGATCATCATCAGGTTGTGGAATCTCCGAGCTGTTCCTCGCTGTAATTGTGTTGTTTAGACAGCAGGGGGCGCAACAATGTAAAATATCGTGGGATGTACATGACTTCATTGTGGGTGGAAGTAACACAGCTCTAATGCTGCACAAACAATAAACAGGTGTGAAAGAGCTGCTGCTGTGATTGTGTACAAATTGATTTAACAAGAAAAAAAAAAAAAAAAAGAAGCAAATTGAGTTTATTAAGAAAAGGAATGTTTTTAAATTTTCATTTTTAATAAAAGGAATATTTTAGTTAGACTATTTTATTCCAACATTAACAAATTTAGATAAATTACTGTGGGTTTTTAAGAAAATGAAGCAGAAGGGATTTTTTTTATTGAAAAAGTTGATAAAAGAAAATAAAATATTGCTTTTTCAGTAATTTTTTTTCCCAAAAATATCATGGGGGGGGGAAACAAATTGTGAACCCAACGTTATGACTAAGTTGTGAATTGGATAAATTGCTACTTGGCAAGGAATTACGATTTAAAATAAATAAACAGCCCCCCTCCCCCACAGTAAAATCATGAAACAGAAATGACTGAAAAAAAGGCAAATTAAAAACTATTTAAAGTCATTTGGACTTATCGTGTTCTGAAAGTATTTATATTATATAATTTCAGAAGTGTGTGCGTCTTACAGTCTCATTATTTTGCAGATTTCCTCAAACAGCTCCTTTTCGTCCACAGTGTAAACAACCTGCAGATCCGCAACTCCAGACCTGACCAGGAGGGGCGCTGTGCTCCTCGAACCTGGAAATCACAGCATCGGGGGTGGGGCTTAGATTCATTTTATTGAACGATTCTTTAAGAAACAGGACCAGGTTCTCAACGTTTTGTTTCTTTTGCACTTCCTGTATGTTTCTTGACCGTCCGGTGCTCACTGACGCTTTACGCTGAAAAGGCCTTGTACAAATCTAACGTTAATAAAAATAACTCGCTCAGCAGAATTTCAATAAAGCGACTTTATTACTTCCTTAGTCATTTCTCTCTCCACATTTAAATTTCATGTAAATGTACTCAGTCTATTCAAGTTATAAACATGTATTTAAAATATATTGCACTTACTTTTGTTTTCTCAATCTTTAATTTATTAATTTACAGAAATAAGTGCCTTGAAAAATGGGGGGGGGGGGGTGTCTCCTCATTTCTCTTAGTGGTTATGCGAGCTCCAACACTAGCACTGTTTTTTAAAAGACATTTACACACTTCAAAATAACACACGCACAGCCTAAAACACGTCAATACAACATCACACAATCACATGCACAAACTGCCATAGTTTAACTGCTGGGAAAAAAAAAATCAGGTAACAAACCAAAACGTCACTGATAATCAACATAAACGTTTCTGTTTTGTCACATAAAAGTGAGCCTGTAGGCGTTTCTGCGCTGTTAAAGAAAGCCCGTGTTCGCTCGGCCTGACGGGACCCTGAACAGGATCTTCACCGAATCCACCACAACAGGGCTGAAGCAGGGTGCAGCAGTTGCCCTCACGCCCATAAAATCTGATGCATTTTTGTTTGGGTGTTCCTTTTCACCCATAAAAACATTCATTTTTTGCCAAAAAAACGCTCATTTTATGTTTTTGCGTAAGGTTTGAATCACAATGTTGGACTCTTGTGACCCAGAGATCATGTTAAGAACCTTTGCGAGGGATTGAGAAGCGTTAATGTGACTCATAATGCATTTGTATTGTTTAAAAGTAGTTGAACAATGATTCAGTGAACAGCTAAAACTCAAACTGTGCTTGATAATATATTT
>JANZLB010000012.1:688950-700009 GCA_026167865.1 Notarius quadriscutis
CGCTCTGCACTGGAACTTTTATTCTTGTATTTTATCTGTCTTATTCTATTTTAGCTTATTTTCTATTCTCTTACTATGTTTAATTGTACTCGAATGTCTGTTTATAATGTGTTTCTTCCTCCGTCACACTTTTTTCTTTCAGTGAGTGATTTCGGACACAGGGTGTCTTTTACAGAGCCGTTTGGGACTCGACCATAAATATACAGTAAGGGGACACGATGTGGATCCCTATTCCCTATATAAGTGCACTACATCCAGTATGAAATAACATACTAATAAGTCATAAGGAATTCAGACTTTAAGATTTAAGTGCACTAGAAAGTATACTGTATATAACTCCCTTTATTCTCTCCACATTCACTGGATATCAGCAATCACACGCTCTGATTGGCTACTCGACTACTAGGATATCAGCTCATATACCATGAGTAGAGAAAAACAAAATGGCGGAACGCATCATGACAGATATATCACTGTGTTATCAAGCATTTAAAAGAAACAGAAATAGCTAAAATAATATTTTTTCCCCCAATAGCGCCTGATCCACACTCCAGCCCAGTCGGTGGCAGTAATGCACCTTTAAGTTGGCTTACCAACCACCAAAAAAAAACCTAAAGAAGAAAATCAAAATGGTGGAGCGTGTTATTGAATCAACCGAGGACAAAATAAAAACTCAAAAACAAAAACAAAAACAATGCCAAAAAAAAAAAAACCTGCAACAAATTATGGAATGAAAGTATTTGATGGTAAGAACGTATCTTTTTTATTTTTCAAGAATTATAATTATTATCGCATTTTTCAAAAATCGCTCCTGTCATTTCGGTTTCTAAACGGAAATGATTTTGTCGGACGTTTTGTATAAAGTTTTTATTTATGGAATTTGCAAAAAATAAAAATAAAAATGCTCTGTTTCTCAAAATCCAGTGAATGTGGATAGAATAAAACAGTTATTCCACTCAATCTCGTCGTACACGGATTATAGCGCTATCGGCTCATTTACGACTCGATTTCGTGGAATAACTGTAAAATGTAGTGCCCCATATGTCCACTGCTAGGGCTGGATCACAAACCACTCCCTACTCCCTATATAAGTGCGCTGCATAGGATGTGAAATGATACTTCAACTAATTAGGGATTTTGACTTTCATGACCACACATTACACATTTAAGTTTAGCGCCGCTCTGCTGGTCAATGTGTTAATAGCTGACTTTTAAAATATCTAGTACACTCTTAGCATCCTTTGTACTCTTAGCACTGTACTTTCACGACGCATGTCCATTGTTTATCTCATGACTAATAAAATGAATTAAACAATTAAAAGTTAATTGAAGAGAAATTGTTTGGTCAGGCTGCATCCCAAATGGCTCACAATTTTAATTCCATCCTTATGAGAAGTTTTTTTCCCCAACAGGGTATAAATAAACTTCTGTCATGTATCCAATCAGGAGACATTTGGGATGCAGCTTATAGTAAGTGAATGAATAGGAGTATAGCGCCGCCCTGCTGGTCAGAGTGCATTACACAGGGTACATTCTCAACACAATATAACAACGTACACAAGGCCAAAGGTCGTCAGTGTGTGTGTGTGTGTGTGTGTGTGTGTGTGTGTGTGTGTGTGTGGGTCAAAGCGGGTAGTGTGGCGTGTTGATGTGCTGGTGGAAGGGTGTGTGTGTGTGTGAGTGTGTGTGTGAGCCGTACAGTAGGTCAGTGGGCGTGGCACTCAGGCCGGGACACAGCGGCTCATGGTTACTCAGCACCGTAGACAGATACTTCACTTCCTCTGTCAGTCTCTTCACTTCTTTTCTCAGAGCAGCGTTCTCCTTCTCCAGATTCTCACTCTCCTACACACACACACACACACACACACACACACAGAGCTTGTCATGTTCCTGAGAAACCAAGAAGTGTAAACTCCTCTGTCCTGAAGATGTCAGAAAACGTAAAGTTCCAGCTTCACCTCTGACTGTTACAAAGCGCTGAAACTGGAGACTCCTTCCAGAAATGTTATATCTCCTCAATAATTATCAACCATTATACACACACACACACATCCCTGTGAATGAGCTATTACTATAGAAATGATAACGAGTGTAAAATTATATTTTTGGAAGCTTATCATTTTTCATCTTCTATGTAGGGCACTGTACATATATCCCATACCGAGCCAAAGTAAGTGCTCACTACTTAGTGGACTGCATGTTAGCATTAGCATTTAATAGTTGAGCATAAACAGAAAGATTATTTAAAATTTGGGACCTAGTGCAATTGTTGGGAATGTAATTTGAGCATACAAATAGGTTGCTAGCATGAAGAGATCAAGGGCTCGTCGATGGCACACGAGTGCAAGTGTGACATTTTACGGTAAGATGTTGTAGGTGACTTGTTCTACTTTGAAGTGTGAAAAACACACTGGGCAGGAAGGGCAATAAAAAGCCATCAGCGTTCCCACTATCGTGCGGCGTAGCCTTCCAGTTAGCGTTAGCGTTAGCCTTCTGACGCTTGGGGTTTACCCTCTGTGAGTGACGCAAGTCAATCATCACTCATCCATGTTTTACGAGAAATGACAACCGACTCGTCGCCCCTGCGACCTACACTGACACACTGAGGTGTACTACAGGAAACGTGTCATTGGGAGGGAAATTACAGCTTCCTGTTTATCACGCATAGTCTGTGAAGAGAAACCACAAGTGTGTGCACTCACACATACGGCCTTCATTTACATTTGACATACACACATATGCTAGAGCAGGCGTATATGATACAGTTTTTAAATACAGAACTGCAGTAGTTTTACACTTTAGTATCTAACCCCCTGAGGGAACATTAACGCGCAAAATGTGGCGTTAGTCTTCAGCAACAACAGATCATATGGCATTTTTCACAATGTGACTCTCTGACAAGCCAAGTTATCAGATGAGAAATTCTACATGTTGACATCCGTTAGCAGAAACACAGTTCTCGCTAATCTGATTAGCCCATTTGCGTGGTACTAGCCTCTTGTTCAGAGGAAACCCGAATCTGATGCTTGCTGTTGTGGTTGAGGACACGCTGGTAGATTACTGAGAAGTGACCGATGGGGAATTTAAGCCTCCTGTAATGTGTACTTCTGAGCAATGAAGCATTAAAGCTACAGGGCAAACATTTACATTTACTGTAATTTACTGTCACAGACAGTTTTAGCTAAAACAATTTGGAATTGAGTCATTCAGAGATAAGAATCCAACTAGCTAGCAAAATCCTCCTGAAGTAACTTTACCTAGCTAGCAAAAAGCTCCACTTGTAACTTTAACTAGCATAAATCACCTGAGGTAACTTTAACTATCAAGTGAAAACCTTCTGAGGTAAATTAAACTAGCTAGCAGAAACCTACAGTGGTTACTTTAACTAGGTAGCAGAAATATCCTGAGGTAAATTTATCAAGCAAAAACATTGCGAGGTAATTTACACTAGCTGGCATATGAGCATTATGGGTAGTATGGCAGCTTCCAGCGGCGCCCTTGTATGCCTTCGACTCGGCCATGTTGAACTGCGTCCTTCGTAATTCAGCTGTTCAGCTGCAATGAAGGACGATTAGCCACTCCAAACTCAAACTCAATGCATCTGGAGAACATGTGTTTCTAGTATAAACATCTTGAGGTAAATGTGTCTAGCAAAAACAATGTGACCTAAGTTAGAAATGCAGGTGGGAAATGCTATATGCTAACATCCATTAGCAGAAACATAGTTTTCGCTAATCTGATTAGCCCATGTACATGGTACTAGCTTCCTGCTAGCCCCTCATTCAGAAGAAATCCGAATCTGCTGCTCGCTGTTGTAGTTGAGGACACACTGGTAGATTACTGTGAAGTCACCAACATGGAAGTTAAGCCTCCTGTAACGTGTACTTGTGAGCAATGAAGTGTCACATTAGCCTTAAATCCACAGGGCTAACGTTTACATTTACTGTAATTTACTATTGCAGACAGTTTTATCTAAAACACAACCATGAGTTGGCCTAGTGGTTAGCGTGTCCACCTCTCGATCAGGAGATCACGAGTTCTACTCACGGTTGGGTCAAAGACCATCATAAAAATGGTACCTTCTGGCAAGGCACGCTGCAATACTGATGTGAGTGGGGAGTCAAACTCTCATGGTTACCAGAGGACTAGCCCCCCACTGTAACCCTAGCTATGTAATAGGTGAAAGGCCGAAGGCTACAGAAATGGAGATCTGCGCTGCCTAATGCGCCATACGGTGTGGGAAGGACTTTAGACTTTATCTAAAACAATTTAGAATTGAGTTGTTGAGAGATAAGAACCCAACTAGCTAGAAAATCCTCCTGAGGTAACTTTACTTAGCTAGCAAAAAGCGCCACTTGTAACTTTAACTAACTAGCATAAATCGCAGTGAAAACGCCCACAGGTAATTTTAACTATCAAGCAAAAAACTTTTGAGGTAAATTAAACTAGCTAGCCAAAACGTCCAGAGATAAATTTATCTAACAAAAAAGCCATTGTGAGGTACTGTAAGTGTAACTAGCTTGCAGAAACTTACTGAGGTAAATTTAAAATCTTGTAGTATAAATTTAGTTAATTAGCAAAAACCTCTTGAGGTAAATTTAGCCCGATTATTTACATGCTTCCATTATTTGTTAGCCAAAGTAACGACAGCAGGGTGTGTGAGAGGCAGTGGTCCGCTTCACAATGAAAAGAGTGAAAGGACATGAGCAATAACACTCCCACACACACACACACACACACACAGTGAAACTCGTGTCAGCCTCAGACACTCCACACTAAGATGGAATATAACAGTTGTTTATATCTACACTTAGACTCTTTTTGTCTCAGGCAAACTTTTGTTCCAAAGTAAACATCTGCATGACACCGAGTTACAGCGAGTGTTTTTAAGAGCATGACTGGGTGGGCCAGGGTGGTATAAGGTGGGCCAGGGTGGTATAAGGTGGGGCAGGGTGTGTCAGGATGTGTTAAGATGTGGCAGGATGTAGCAGAGGGGCTGGTTTGAGTAAGGTGGGGCAGGGTGGAGGGGATGAGCTTTATTCCTCTTATAGGAAATTTATCAACACCTTCTAACCAATCAGAATCCAGAATGGCATAAAAACACACAAACACTGAATAAGAATTTATAGCAGTGGTGTTTTTACCTCAGAGATGGTGAGAGAGTAATGATAAAGACCGTGACTAACAGAGCTGAGAGGGGTTTTTTTTGTTTCTGAAGTGGAGAAAAATATTCAGAGTTGCTGAAATGTCGAGTTCTGTAACCAGACACGATCGTGTGGTTTGTCACGCGATGTTTCTCGCCCACGATATCTAATTAATGCCAGAAACGGAGGCAAAAACATGAGCGAGTGTGAAATTCGACAGAAGCCATGACGCATCGCCACATGCTCAGCACAGAGCCGTGTAAATATACAAACTGGACAGGAGCATTAGCCTCGCTAACCTCGTTAGCTTCACATGCATGAGCATCGATCTGATACACAGCATGTCAGTTCTCATTAATCCTCTGTTCAGGTTTTGTTCTGTTCCCAAACATGTGTGTGTGTGTACAGGTCCTCACCAGATGCAGACTGTCTGCTTTTTGCGTTTGTCTCATCCTGCTCTTCTGTGCTGCGATGCGATTCTTCTCCCTCCTCATCACTTTCCTCATGTCGTCTGTTGAGCCCTGGAGTAAGGTCAAAGGGCAAGCATGTATGAGGCTAATCTGGACATTTTGAACATGCTTAGCAACTCAACATGATAACCGTAGAATGTTTTTTTTTTTTTTTTGAAGCAAAAGATCCTCAGAGAACCCTTGTTTGAAAGTGCAGGACATGCTGTGAGCTAGCATGCTAACAAAAAAAAGTTACCACAGAACATTACTGCTAGTTTATTAAAATGACCACAGGATGTTATTATTAGCTAAAGATACCGCAGTGTAAAAGCGCTGTTAGCGTACAAGTGTGTTTGTGTTATATCTGCTAAACACACGACATCAGAACAACAAGAATATTTCCAGCGTGCTAAAGAGAACCGATTGATGTATGATTTTATAACGTTCAAACGCAGATAAAAATGAACCACTTAGCAGGCTAATCTTAGCGCACCGATACGTTTTGAGCTGCTAGCTTTCTTACAAACCTGTTCTATATTCTAAAACCAGATCATCTGATTAGCTGACCATGTGTACAAAAAGACATTATCTTTGTCAAAAGTAATCTGTCAGTAAGCAACGTTAGCCAGCTAACTGAGGGATAAGATGACGCATTTGTTTAAGAAAGCTTTATTAACTATTAGCGTTATTGTTAGCACTGCTAGCGGAGGTGAGATGTCAGGAAAGAGTTTCTGTTTGCACACTGATGAATGAGTTGAGTGTGTGTGTGTGTGTGTGTGTGAGAGAGAGAGAGAGAGAGAGAGAGTAATGATGAATGAAAGCTAAGCCCTGGTTAACATGGTTAGCAATATTAGCATTGTTAGCGGTTTGTGTTTGTGTGTTTTTCAGTGTGTTGTCCATAACGGCACTTTCACTATCACTAACCATCATCCTGCTGTCTGTCTCTCTCAACTGTCTGTCTGTCTCATCTGTCTATCTCTCAACACCTTTCTCTCTCTCTAAACTTTTCTGTCTGTCCATCTTTTTGTCTGTCTCCTCACATTTTTATCTACAACTTTGTCTTGATACACCTCTCTCTCTCTCTCTCTCTCTCTCTCTCTTTCTCCATTTTTCTGTCCGTCTCTGCATCTTTCTTGTTTCCCTTCATATTTTGCACAAAACAGCAAAAGCAAAACAAAAGCTGTTGCTGGTTTTATTACAAAGTACACAAGTTAGAAGGTCGAAGGTTGCATCCTGTCTTAGCGTGTGTGTGTGTGTGTGTGTGAGAGAGAGAGACAGATAGAGGTATGTGGAAGAGGTTCAGCAGTAAGGTGCTGTCCCTTTAGAGTAATGGAATGAGTGAACAAACTCACGTGGAGCGATGGAAAGATTAAAAAAGAAAAAAAGTTGAAAAGTTTGGAAGATGAAGATGTGCAAAAGAGAGAACATAAAAAGTGCACGCAGACATGCATGCACCTGAAACGAGAGAAAAAAACAAAACAGAGAGAACGAGAGGGATGACAGATGGAGAGACGATGATGATGATGATGGTGATGATGATGATGAAGTTTGTTTCGTACCTGTTTGTGTCCTGGTGATGGAGATTTGGTGTAGCTGGTATCATTACTGTCTGAACCCTGAGCCATACCACTCTCTTCTTCTCTTTAGTCCTGCGCTCTCTCTCTCTCGCTCTCTCTTGGTCTCTCTCTCTCGCTTTCTTGCTCTCTCTCTCCCTCTCTCCACCAGCGAGAGTGTGTGTGCAGAGAAGTGTGTTGACTCGACCACAGTTCAATGCTTAATGCGCAGCAACAGTTTCTCCTCCCCTCTCTCTCTCCCTCTCTCTCTATCTGTCTATCTCTCGCTCTTTCTCGACTTCGTGGTGTGTGTGATGTGGTCTAAGTTAAAAATTCTTTCACTCCTGGAAGTCATGTGATGCCTGGAAACTTTGCATTATAAAAAGACAACAAAACCCCAGAAATAGTCCAGATGAAGAAAACAGAGTAAATGAAAACAAAAGACTATTTTCACGTCAGTTAGAAAGACAATTATTCAAATGTTTTTTCAAATTACTGCCAGTTCACACTGCTGATTTGAATTTCAAGTCATCGTATTCTGGATTTTTCTCTCCACTGAACTGAACTACAATAATAATAATAATAATAATAATAATAATAATAAATGATTTTATGAATGATCTAAAAATAATTAAAATATAAAATCTGCGCAGATAGTTAATGATAACTCTACAATCGACACTCATATAACTGTACGAATGAAGTGTAAACTGTCATTACAATTAAAATTTGTTCGATTAGCTTTTGTCTGTTTTTGCGCGTAAAGCCCTTCGGAGCTTGTATTTATTAACACTCGGAGCTGAAGAGGGAAAAACAAGCAAACGTATAAAATTAATGAAGAGTTAACGTGGTACGTATGGGTTGTTGTTGTTTTCCTGAGGAGAAATGTTAGCATTTTCCTTTAAGTGTTTGATGGATTTAACGTGTAAAACGTGTTCGCGTTTTCTAACTGCTTTCATAGACGTCAATTCAAGTGTTTTTGGGTGAAATTCCTTTGG
This sequence comes from Notarius quadriscutis, assembly GCA_026167865.1. Taxonomy (NCBI): domain Eukaryota; kingdom Metazoa; phylum Chordata; class Actinopteri; order Siluriformes; family Ariidae; genus Notarius; species Notarius quadriscutis. The sequence continues at coordinate 697,095 of JANZLB010000012.1, forward strand.
AATGTGAAGGAATGAGCAGTAAAGTCGTGTGGTTGAGGTGTTTGTCACTGCGCTGCGCTGCGCTGCGCTCTACACCAGTTAGAGTGAATGGTTTAATTACAGCGATGACCAGTGATACAGAGACACGTCACCCGACAGCGTCTGGCTGCGGATCTCCGTCACTCCTCACTCCGTCCACAGACACACTGACCAGGACCAGGAAACCACGCCAGCTTGTTTGAGGGAGTTGTGTGAAATTCAACATGGCCGACAGCAGACACGGAAACATTTAAGCAGCCATTTTCTGAGCTGCACCACATGTTTAGTTATATACACACTCCTCGGCCACTTTAATAGGAACGTATTGTTGATTCTAAGATCCCAGGAGTGGAAACCAATGTGTTCTGTTTTTCTGTTGCATGCTGAGATGCTTTTCTGCTCACCACGGTTGGATTATATAAGTAATCATTATATGAGTTATAAAAACAATTATACTTCTCTGGATACATTTTTTAAAAATTTCCTTGAATAAATCTCAGTCTGATCTTCTCAGATCAGTTAGCGCTGGAGTACACAAACCCCCGGCGTCTCCTTTACCCCAGAAGGTATGAACTTGAATCCGAGTTGAAAAAGCATTTTGAGGAAAGGTTCAGTAATTTGCTAACGTTAACTTGCTGTATTGAACAAAGATAGACTGGTTTCTTCACTCATGCCAGGTTCGACTGCTGCAGCGAGCATCGTTCGTATCGCAGCAAGTCAGAATTTAGCTGAAGGTATTTAACATCGCAAACGTACAACTATTTATTTTTTAACTTTCTCTTTAGTAGAGTTCTCTGTGATTTCTACACACACCTGATAAAGGACTGTTTACCTTTTTCTTCTCACCATATTCTGTGTGTGTGTTTTCAGCCCGACACACACCTCAGACAGTAGTGTCAGTTTTTTGGTTTGCAGGGAAAAAAAAAAACCCAAATAGCGAATGAATCATACGTATTAATTTCACTTGGATTTAAACTCCACACACACTCGACTCATACTTTGAGTTCTACCAGATGGAATTCAGTAAATATTAATGTTTATACAGAAACAGACATTATTTTTTACAAATTAAGGGACGTGTTAAAACAACATTGTTTCTCACAACGACAAGTGAGTTAATACAAGTAAACGTATCGTCGACTCAATCAATCGACCTTCATTAAAGTTCAGCGAATGATCAAGTCGCCATCAGCGAAACAGAAATCTGCAAAGTAATCTGTAAACTTCTAAATCCACTCCGAGCATACACATACAGCGTACAATCACCGGTCACTTTATTACGAACCCCCCTACAGCCACCTGCTGTTTCCTGTGGTTCTCTAATCAGCCAATCACGACGCATCAAATCACACAGATACAAAAAAAGAGCTTCAGTTATTAATGTTCACAATGTTCAGACGCCAGAACGGGAAAAATTGTGATCTCACAGTGAAGTGTGACTTTCTTTCTTTCACTGTGGCAGTACGGGTGTCGGTTTGAGCCAGATGAGTATTTTTGGTTTGAGTATTTCAGGAACTGCTGATCTCCTCCTGGGGTTTTCACACACAACCATCTCGACACAGAATGGTGCCAAAAACAAAAAATATCATCCAGTGAGTGAGCGACAGTTCCGTGGGTGGAAAAAAACAAACGCTTTGTTGATAAGAGAGGGTCACTCTTTACAACCGTGGTGAGCAGAAAAGCATCTCAGCGTGCAACAGAAAACGGAAGAACACACTGGGTTCCACTCCTGCAGCCAAGAACAGGGATCTTAGAACCAACAACATGTTCCTATGAAAGTGGCCGGGGAGTGTATGTATATATATACGCACATACTTATTTACATACGCCACTCGTAGTTTTCATCCGAGCTCCATCCAGGACACGGAGAACCAAAACCGTGACATAAGTCTCTATATGTCACTTGTGAAGAAATCAATGAACTGTTTTGATAAATTTACAACGATGATATTGTGACGTGTAACCATGACAACCAGCGTGAATTACAATTTCGGCTGTCTGAAAAGTCAAATCTGAAAACGTGTGTGTGTGTGTGTGTGTGTGTGTGTGTGTGTGAGGCTGTGTGTGGAAACGCTTCACTGAAAACAAGACGATGTTTTTTTTTATCTAATAAGGAAGCTAAACGTCACCATGATGTAAATTTAATATCAACGCATCTCGATACGGTCAACAGAACAGGAAATGAAGGATGTGGACCCGGTCGATAGGTAATGATAAACGTCACCTTCACTGCCAAACGTTTCAATTAGTGTAATAGTGATGTGAGACGAGGCCTCATTTCAGACTCGATTAGTCCTGTTTCCGTGACTACGTGTTTCAGTGCACTGCAGCATTTTAGATGATTTGTCATTTTGACAAGTTTCCTGGATGAATGTTTTGCAAAGAGCGACAGAAATTTAATAAAGAATCTGAGTGTGTGTGTGTGTGTCTGTACCTTACACACACACGGGAGCTGGCAGGGGTCCTTATTAATGCTGCCCTCCACACTGCAGTTGCAGCGCTGACACTCAGGAAATCCAGTGTAGCCGAGAGCACACCTGTCGCACGTCTCACCTGCATATCCCTGCTTACAGCGGCACCAACCTGCAGACAGCCCTGTGTGTGTGTGTGTGTGTGTGTGTGTGTGTGTGTGTGTGTGTGTGTGTGTATAGAGAACTGTCAGTGCAATACGAACACTACACACATTAAAAATGCACAAAACTTGGATGAAATATGTCCAGGTATAATATTGTATGGGTGGGGCATAGCACAGGTATAATATTGTATGGGTGGGGCATAGCACAGGTATAATATTGTATGGGTGGGGCATAGATCAGGTATAATATTGTATGGGTGGGGCATAGCACAGGTATAATATTGTATGGGTGGGGCATAGCTCAGGTATAATATTGCATGGG
>JANZLB010000012.1:903691-925529 GCA_026167865.1 Notarius quadriscutis
GCCGGCCACGGGGCTCGAACCCGGACCTTCTTGCTGTGAGGCGACAGCGCTAACCACTACACCACCGTGCCGCCCCAATAATTTATTAATATGAATATTGATTGTAAGATGAGCACAGAATCCACACAGGGTTTATTGTATTCACTCCATTATTCCATAATACATTTATGTACCGCTTTAACACCAGTCCTTAATGTTGATTATCAAATTTACAAATAGATAATTAGCATACTCATTCTTTTTCTGTTATACAGTAGCAGGCTGCATGTGAATCCGGAAAGCGGTGTTAGTAAACAATAATTTCCGATAAGGATCACAGAATGTCCAGTTTCCATTTCAGACTTTTATGAATAGAGTGGATTTGAACTGGCTGCTTTGTTTTCCTTGAAACGCTGGAACTTTCCCTCATTTGACTGTGATGTGTCTGTAGTTTCGCTGATGTCAGAGCAGTGATGATAAATCTACCAGAACATCGACACAGATGATGATGATGGTGGCAGTTTGACCTGAATGAATCAAACATCTCCTTTCATTTCTAGTCAGGTTTTGTTGACTGGTTACATCACTGCAGCGAAGACATTTTCAAATGGCATTTTAAAGATAATGTTGTTGTTTTATTGCTATACGTTTAAATATATGTTCTGGAACGGCGTGTCAACATGCTAACGTGAGGGGAGAACTGTAGCTCGTTGCCACCAGTTTAACACAAATCTAAATATGTGCATCTCCTAGATACTAGATATTTTTTTGGGTGGGGACGGGGTGTGTGGGGGGTCCTGTTCTCATTTGGTTACAGTTTGTTAACCATCATGTGTACCTGGTTAGGATTAGCCATCTGTCTCGTGAGTCACTTTTTCAAGTAAGCACGCTAATGATAACATACACAGACACACTTTATATGAATTAGTGCTCTCCAGAATTATTGGCACCCTTTATGAAAATCAATCTATAAAATATTAAAAACACCACCATGTGATTTCTTTTTTTATTTATAACAAATATTCTGAAATTTTTTTTTATCAAGGGTGCCAGTAATTTTGGAGGCAGGTCATATGTTTTTATAAAATAATTTGTGTGTTTAATGTCGATGTACCTTTTTTTTTCCTTTCTTGCGCAGGGTGATTTCCGCTGATGGAGGATGACGAGGAGGATACGCCTTTACCGAGTCCAGCCAATCAGATTGAGGTCGCAGACACCAGAAGAAGGAACATGCCGGTGATTCAGACGACACCACGCTTCCGGAACTCGGGCTCCGTCTCACACACAATCAGCGCACTCCACCGTTCCCTCCACGGAGCTGTGGGTTTGGGGCTGCTGTCGACACCGTCAGATGATTCACAAGCGCTTCTTCACAGTAAGCAAACTCATTAACCAGTTAATGTTAGCAGGTCAGGTTCGCTGTTTAATCCTGTATGCTAAGCACTTTGTTTTATTCGCCGTCGAAGTGAAAAGAAAGGTTTGTGATTGGCTGATCAGAGGGCGGAGCTTCAGTTATCTTTCACTCAGCAAGAAAATAAGAATAAAAGGAAATGGTCCTGATAATTTGCCATTTAGGGTGCAGCCATGCAGAGTGAATCATGCCATACTTTTTTCTAATCCTTTTTTCAAAATGTGCACTTTGTTGTGAAGTCGTCTACATACGATAAACACTGGCGTGCTGATTTTACCCGTGTACAGATTTAATCTTCTTCCCTGGAAGAGACTCTGGTTTCACCGCTCATGTTCCGTCTGTGTCGGAGGAATCTGGAGAAGAAGAACAGCAGGATGACGGGAAAGGGGATGAGCGAGAAGAGGACAGGACGAGTGTGGAAGTGCAGATCGGACGGAAGCTGCGTGAGATCGGAGATCATTTTCAGCAGGAGCACATGCAGCTGGTGAGAGAAGCGCAGAGTTTTTTTTGATTACCGAAATGAACAAAATTCTTTTTGTGTTCATAATCGTGCAGGGACATTTTCCCACCTCTTGTTTCTGACTGCTCAAATGAATTATCACAAATTCTTTACGATCTGAAACATGGTAAGAGCTCAGACCTTCAGTCCATGTTCAAGCCACCGTTCCTGACTGTGCGTCCACATTTCACAAACCACTCAAATCCTGCTTAACCAAAGCTCCGCCCACTCATATTTTATATATGAGTACCATTTAACTCTGAAATACGTCATTGATGCATGCGTCAATTTCATGACGTCTTTAATATGGTTTCTGACGTCTGTGCGAGTCCAGAACTTTATTTAGAAGCGAGTCATGTTTGTGAAGTCACAGTCAGGCGCAGCTCGTTTTAAATCGGGGTGTTTGATGTTCTTTGTCGAGCATTTTAACATGTCCGAACATTTCATCTGATTTAATTAAACATAAGGTCACGGATCGTGGTGTAAAGGTTTGTTAAGAAACCGCCAGTAAAACAGTAATGGGGGGAAACTAATGATACGAGAACAGAAAAATACTTTCATTTAAAGATTAAGTATATCAAATAAGCTACTGTATGTTCAATCATAATTTATATCTGATAGCCCTGTTATTTATTTTACAACTGGAAAATTAACTCTGCCTAATTTGCCCTTTATTATTATTATTATTATCCAGTAGATATAAGATCAGGTTCATGTTATGGTTGCTGGAAACACCAAAGTTGTGAAAAGAGAGAGAGAGAGAGAGAGAGAGAGAGAGAGAGCGAGCGCCCAAGTCCAAGTGTGTGTGTGTGTTGTGTTTTATACCTCCGGCTAAATTTAGAACCGAGTCACCCATGACCTCACCAGCCACATGACCGCTGTAAACTCACCGCTATTGGCTGATTGCTGTCGATGATGTCACTCTGTGTGCATGTGACCAGGAAGCGCCTCTGAAGCTCAAAGTAAAATGATGATGATTCTAATCACACATTAGTTATAAATATTGCTTAGAGTGAATCTATTAAACATTGAAATTATTTCTAGTGGTGTAAAAATGTTGTTTTTTGGACACACAGGCACTCAGGTTGTTGCATGAAAAGTGTTTGCGCATGCGTACGTGCGTTCATGTGACATGGCTTATGCAACACCCTGCAACACTTGGCCCCTCCTCTCGCTGGAACACACTCCCCAACTCAACTCTGCTCTCAGAAACCCTCCATGACCCTGCACCTGATTGGACAGGTTTAAACCGTATGCCCCGCCCCCAGCCCCAGCTCTGATTGGAGAGAAAATAAAAAAATAAAAAACAGAGAGGGTTTATGAAGGGAAAAAAAAGTGCAGCAGCAGCACGATCTCCTGGTAGTTCCTCAGAGACGCCCATAAATCAGTTCATTATTTTAACTAATGATGCCTTAATTAACACAGACTGTTATTAATTTACATACAATAGCAATCGAGTAAATAAATCCAGAAATGAACGAATGATTGATTGGTTAATTAAATGATCAGTTAACAGGGACTCGTTCTAAAATGCAAATCTGATTGGTTGAATAACGACATAAACAACCAGAATGTGATAAACATTTATATTACATTTTCGATTTGTTCTGTGATTATAACTCATGAAAACATCGTAATGATTCGTATCAGACCGAAAAACATTTTAATTAGATACTGATGATGTCATTGATGACATAATTTTATCAAAAATGGATGAAAGATTAAACGTCTGTTTTCTTTCCTCTGCAGTTCCTGCAGTATCGGAGAAACCGGCAGCCGATTTGGTGGCGTTTAGCAACGACGCTTTACGACTTCCTGTTTCCGAGAGAGCTCATCGGACACTGAGGAGGTCAAAGGTGAAGGAGTCCTCCATGTCTGCCCTCGGGTTACCTGTGCCCTTAAACAGGCCTTTTGAGGTGAACTTGGAAAACAGACAGATAGTGAGAACGAGTGCGAGTCGCTGCTGGATGGAGACGGCATCCTCGCTACTGCTCACAAAGAAGCCATCTTTAAAACTGAGCTAGTTTTATGAGTTTTTTTTTTTCTTACTTTAATTCTGCCTATTCGTCTGTGAATGCCTTACAGTGGATTGAGTTAAGAAGCAAAAAAAGGTGCTTCAGAGATCGAAGGACTTCAGGAAAGTTCCAGAAATTAGAAAACGTGAAGGAGCAGCCTCAAAAAACTTAACTCAACGTCTTACTGGTTAAAATTGCTTTAAAAAAAATTAACTGTCATGTCTTTGAGACAGTTTTTCACTTTTTTTTTTTATTGGGAATAAAACATCAAATGCACGTCTGTCGCCTTAAAACCCATTTTTAACATCTGAGCCTTTAACCTGAGCCTTTTTAAGATCCTCAGGGCCGAGAGACATTTTCACTACCGTAATTATTCTGAAGGTTTATTCTCGCTTTACTGAGACGTTTTTGACTCTGAACTTTTTCTCAGTCGGAACTGGATGATTTTTAAACGCGACTTTTATCACTGACGGAATTTTTTCATTTGTGAAATATCATGAACGACATCCATTTTTAAATGAGAAAACCTAAACTTTTAGTGCCACTTTCAACAAGTTTATTGGACATTTAAACCTGAAATTAAAGGCTGAAATAGTGAGCGATAATTTATTTTGTAAATCACTTTAAAAAAAAAATTTAACTTTTTAGCCAAAACCAAATAAGAGGAATTGAGTGGCTTGAAACTTAATATTTTTACAGTCAGGTTTAAAAGTACAATTTTACTACAAAAAAGTTTTTACTTCATTTTTATAATAATGTTTATTAGAAAAAAATTATAAAAAAAATGAACAGATTTTTTTTCTATAAAGCTGAAATTCTCCATTTTTTCCCCCCTCAAAAAAGTCAGATTTTAAATCCTGTCTTTATTATAAAATTGGAACCAATGTAGTGCTGTAAACCGATTTTCATTTCATCTGAATATTTCCTACAGTTCTGATGAGAAACGCCGTCACAGTTTGAGGAGCTTGCGTTTATACATTTGTGTGGAAAAACGAGGAATTTTCAAACGGGTGGATTTTTTTTTAAATCAAAAGATTTTTTAAAATCAAATGAAATATAAAATACAGGCATACAGAGAAGAGGAAATGCACCAATTTGCATAAAGATTTTTCTGAAGCCATTAATTAATGAATAACGGTGCATTTAAAAAAAAAAAAAATTCTCTTCCCAAAACTTTATAAAGGTCCTTATTTATCAAAGCTGCAATGATTAACACATTTTTACTCAGATTTTCTATAAGCTCTAAGGGTTTTTTTTTTCTTTCTTTTAAATGTTCTGCCGAGAACATTTTTTTTCTTATATGGGGGGAAAAAACCCAAATTTCCTCATCCGAGTCCCTAAAACACTGTGAGCTCTTTAATTCTAATCTAATCGAGCTAACTTTCAACACTTTGGCTACATACCTTAGTTTATTATTTTTAATTAATAAAACATTTACAGGTTAACACTTACACTTGTTTCTATTTTAAGTTTAATAAATAAGGACCAGTATGTTTATTTATTTCTATATTTATTTCTTTTTTAAAAAACTCTGACCAAATAAGTGGTCAGTTGGGACCGAAACCTTTTTTTTTTCCCCCTGTAAGATTTATTCAGCGTCCAATGAGAAGGAGGCCTGATGTTGTCACATGACCAGCTCATACATTGGACTTGATTTTTTTTTTTTTAAAGAACAGTCGTTTTTATTAAAAGTGATGCGTGTTGGTATAAGTGGAATCGGTAAATCATAACGATAATAATAATGAATAGTATTATTTATTTTTGTCACATGGGTTTGTAAAGTAAAAGGGATATGAATTCATATTCACATGAATATACAGTTTATCAATTTATTCATAATTCTAACAAAAAAGAAAAATTGCTTATATTAAATCTCTAAATGCTTTATTTAAGAGTGATAGGTCATGAAGTGAACTAAAGTTTTATATGATGGGTATGTGCCGATAAAACAATACTACGATACATCGCAATATCACTCACTCTCACACAGGCTCTAACTGCAGAACGCACACAGCTTTATTGACGCGATGTCGCGTTATACTGGCGAATATAACGCAGACGAAGGTGCGATCACAAGCATGTCACATCTTTATCAAAAGAAAACGCTGGAAGATTGCGATGATCTCATGAACCGTTAAGAAGGGAAAAGATGATGGTGATGTATCGGGACAAGCCTCATGCCGAGTTTCTGTTTCACCTTCTTCCTTGAATAAGTTCAGCGTCACAAACTGTTTTTATATTTTAGTTATTAAACAAGACAATCCTTTAATTTGTCTTATATATTATATAGAAAATGCCGAGGTCCAGATATGGAGCTGAAATCTTTCTGAATGAACTCCTAACTTGATGTAAAACTATTTATAGATTGTGAACACACTGAATTTTTGTTTCCTCTCGGACTTTTGTACGCACTGTTACGCTGCATTGCTGTTGTTTTTATCTTTGATGTTGTTTCACTTATCAATCACTTTTCTCAGACAATCAGAATCCGAAACGTGCCTTAGGGCCGAACACACACCAGCTCCGTCACCAACCTCCAGACGTTCAGAGTCGGCTTTAAACACGAGCGCCTGATCAAACCCCCCTGTTCAATCATGACACACACGACTCGTTCATGTTTTAACTTGACACTCGACATGTGCCAATATTAGCCTCTATTTTTATATCACAATACTTGCCTAACATTGTATCACACTTTATAATACTTTCGGAATATCAAATTTTTTTTGTTTTTTTGTGAATTATGAGATTGCCTTCCTTTATTAAAGACAGTACTGTCCCTTGTTATGCTCTTGCCACTCCCTGTTTCCTACCTAGGGAGCCTCCTTCAGACTGTTTTTAGCGTCACTGATATTTCCTCAGTCGGTTACACAAGTCATGAGCACAATTATAAAAAACTGGACCGAGCGCCAAACAGCAGGATGGACTTTGAAAACTAAAAACGGAGAGATTATGGAAACGAAGCCTGACAGACTGTCACTATTTTAAGGCAGAAGATTTGGGGAAGCATTTAGTCGATACGTCGCTTTCACTCCCTGGCAGGAATTTAGCTTTTTTTGCTTGAAACTCTGGCTGTATTTTGACATTTTAATGCCCTTTCAAGTGCACTCTTTCAACCAAGTCATTGCTGTATGAAACCTGTTTTTATTTTCTTCTTAAAACGTGTTCATCTGATGTTATAAAGGGATTATTATTATTATTATTATTATTATTTGTAGAACAAATGATTACAGTTCTTATGGTTATTTATACGTGGATGTGTTTTTTTAATAGATTAAAATGCTCATCATACCACAAATGCTGTTAATCTTTTTTTTTTCTATAAAACTCATTAAAGATATCAATGAAAATTTGTGTTCTGAGTTTACGTCTTTTTAAAACAAACAGACAAACAAAAAACCCTTACATGGTAAAGAAGGCAACTGGACTTGCTTGAAATCCTTGAAGACGTTTCAGCTTTCATCTGAAAGGCTTCTTCAGTTCCGTCTGACGAGTGTGGAGTTCCAGGTATTTATCCTCGAGTGGACCAAGAGCAACCCGAAGGAGAGTCGTTGAGGTCACCTGGGTCGTTGACCCTCTCAGCCATCCTGTAGGTGAACGGTGTTAGCAGCCTAGAGGGTCGTTAGGGTGATCTGTGGGTCGTTGAAGTCAGCTGAGTCTTAGTGTGGATGTGTATTCAGTTTTCTGTGAAGTGTGCCAAGGACTGCACTGTAGGTGGCTGATAAGTGGTGTCTCAGACCACCTACTCTGTTCAGTGATGGTCGTTCCAGGTTGATGAAGACGGCTTCTTTTACTCCTCTTTCAAACCACTGGTCTTCTCTGGCTAGAATGTGTACGTTGCAGTCCTGAAACAAGTGTCCTTTGTTGTTGAGATGAAGATGGACTGCAGAGTCCTGGCCTGAGGAACCGGCTCACCTGTGTTGAGCCATGCACCTGTGAAGCGTTGTTTCGTTCCCCCAGTGTGCAGGTCTGTGCATTCCTCACTGCACTGAATAGCGTACACTACGTTGTTCTGTTTGTATCTGGGTATCCTGTCCTTAGGGTGGACCAGTTTCTGCCTCAGAGTGTTACTGGATCTGAAGTGTACAGGGATGTTGCGTTTGTAGAAGGTCCTCCTGGGTTTCTCAGATATTCCAGAAAATGTACAGAATGACAATGTTCTTGCGTTTGTTGCTGTTTTCTTCCATTATGTTTCTTTTCCTGGTCTTGACGAAAGCCCAGTTGGGATACCTGCACTTCTGAAGTGCTTCCTTGATGTGTTATTAGCTCCTTTTCTCTTCCCTCTACCATTGTAGGAATGTTCTGAGCCCTGTGATGTAAGGTCCTAATGACTCCCAATTTGTGTTCCAGTGGGTGGTGGAGTTAAACAGTAGGTACTGGTCTGTGTGTGGCGGTTTCCAGTAGACCCCGATGCTAAGGCTTTGCCTTTGATGTGCACAATGCAGTCCAAAAAGGCTATGTTGTTTCCACTGATGTCCTCCCAAGTTAACCTGATGTTGATATCCACTGCATTGATGTGCTGTGTGAAGGCTATCACCTCATGGGTTTTGATTTTTACCCAGGTGCCATCCACATACCTGAACCAGTGGCTGGGAGAGACTCCTAAAAAAGTGGTCAAGGCTTTGTTTTCCACTTCCTCCATGTGTAGATTGGCCATTATAGGGGACACTGGTGAGCCCATGGTGCTTCCATGCGTCTGTCTGTAGAAACATTTGTTGAACTGGAAATAGGTGGTGGTCAGGCAGAGGTCAAGCAGGGTGCAAGTGTCTGACTAGTGGGGAGTTCAATGTATTTATCCTCTAGTGGACCAAAAGCAACCCTAAGGAGAGTCATTGAGGTCACCTGGGTTGAGGTCACACCTAGCCACCTTCCTGGCTCTCCTTGTCGGAAACATGCCACATCATATCAATAACTCTCAAGATTTTGCCACTAAAGTTGCAGACCTAAAGCGAGACTCAGATGAAACCATGGTTTCCTACAATGTCACTTCTCTTGTCACCTGCATTCCCACCACAGAAGCAGTCAAATCGGTTACGAAATTACTTCTTGAAGACAGCACCTTACTGGACAGAACAAACCTCACTATGGACTACATTTGCACCCTGGTTGACCTCTGCCTGATCATCACCTATTTCTAGTTCAACAAATGTTTTACAAACAGAAGCAGAAAGAAAATACAGTTGAGAGAAAACACAGGTTGTTAAGTATGCCCAATGTCACCTAAAAAGTAAGAACAGTTTGCATTGAATGCAAACAGTTTGTGCAAACACATGAACACTTTACACTGAGTACATTTTGCATTGAGTACAAGCAGGGCCTCTGGCAAGACTAACTATGACAGCATAACTAAAAAGGGAGAGCCAGAAGGTACCACAGACATGAGGGCATCTTGGGACATCAAGCAGCCAGCCATTGCACTGTCAACAAACCTGAGTCAGCAAGTGTGTGTGTGTGTGTGAGACAGTATCCATTTTATTATTTTATTTATTTATTTATCTTTATTATCGATACCTGTACCTGCATTTCCATCTGGGGTTCCTGTGAAAAATCTTGAGTTCCTGAAAACATTCTTGGTGTCTGAGAAAGTTCCTACAAATGTCAGTAACAAAGATCTGGGGTTCCTGCAAAAGTTTCTGGGTTCCTGAGTAAGGTCCTAAGTTTCTGAAAAAGGTTTGTAGGAAAGTTCTATTCTTTCATGCTTTGTTCTGCTTTGTTCTTGTCAAAACTGTGATAAGAAGGTGCCTGGGTTCCTACAGAAGTTCCCTGGTTCCTAAGAAAGGTCCCAACTTCCTGAAAAATTTCAGAAGAAAGTAAATATTCATTTCCAGTAACCATATTATTGTCATATTTTGTTGCTGTTTCCTGAAGAAGTCCACCAGTTCCTGAGTTTCTGAAAAAAGTCAGAAAAGCTTTGTTTGACAATTGCAAAAACAAAATCACATGTAAATGGCCAACAAAAACAAAAACAACAACAATAATAATAATAATAATAATAATAATAGCTGTTGTTAATTGACTGGTTAAAGTAGTCTCAGACATTTTGACCCTAAAACAAATTAAGAGTGATTAGCAAAGCCTGTCCCCTGTATTACGAGCTGCCATATTTGCATAAAGGTCAGTTCTGCCCATTTGAGACAGTGGGTCATATTTAAATGCCCACAGGCTGATGAGTGGATGTGTTGCCGGAGCAATGGCGTCGCTCCTGATCCACTGTCATGGTGATGTATTGTTAGCGTGAGCATGTAGCTGTACACGACACTGTGTGTTAATTGAATTTCAGATGCCATGCAGAAGCTCATAGATCAAACTGACAGTACGGTTATTTCACCACAAACAAACTGCAGTGCAGAGATGAGAGGTCAAACTCAGAACACCAAGTTGCACAAGGTATGACAGGGGAATTTCCTCTAGAAGTTCCTTCATATGAGTGCTTTCAACATGCCAATACAACTCACACACAATTGGAAGTGTAGTGGATATGAATGAAATTGCCATTTGAGTTACAAAGTCTCAAACTCCGGCCCTAAAAGTTACTCCGCCCCATCCTAACCCTGCCCCTCACACAAACCAATCAGAACACAGTTTGATTTAGCACTCTGTCCAAGAGCTGCATTCAATATATCTTTGCTCATCAAAACAGAAACCTTTCTTACAATACTTCATTAAAGGGGTTCCTCAAGGGTTCTTTGAATGGGTTCTAGCTTTCTAGTGAAAACCTTTTCTTAAAGTGAACCTCCATTTTGGAGACTGCTATCTAAACGTGTACCTTTACAGGGACAAACTGAAGATCGAATATCTTCTTTTAAAAGAGGAGACTGTTTACACCCATAACACTTCACAACTTTCATTTTCTTATGAAACCATTCAACAATTTTAGGCTCAGCTGTGTTCTTGTTGACATGATTTATGCCAACTACTGATAAATTGTAGTGAGCCTTAACACTACATTCTAACCTAAATAGATCTTATTGGATATAGAACATACAGGTATGTTCAAATTAGGAGACTGTTTACACCCCTAACACTTCTAATTCCAAAGTTCCTTATGAGTTAATGTTTTTTTTATATGAACATCAGCCATTTTTCTATTCTGTTCCAAATGCTACAGTTCATGATTCCTTAATGTTCCTACTGAAATGGCATCCATTTTAAGTTCAGTCCCAAGCACTAAAATTCACGACTTTCATTTTCTTATGAAACCATTCGACAATTTTAGGCTCAGCTGTGTTCTTGTTGACATGATTTATGCCAATTACTGATAAACTGTAGTGAGCCTTAACACTACATTCTAACCTAAATAGATCTTATTGGATATAGAATATACAGCTATGTTCAAATTAGAAAGATGACCAATCAGGAGCAGTGGGCGGACCTTGGGAAATTGATACTTCACTGTATTACACTAATACTTTTTCCCTCTAAACATTCTCTAACTTCTCCAGCCACATCACACTTGACCAGGGTGGTGTATCAAACCCTCATATTTTCTAGCTAACAGGATTTTACGGCTTCATTCCTAAGAAAGATGCTTAAAGTGCAAAAATCAGACACGTCCAGATCCACTCAGTGGGAACATCAGCAATTTCAATACTTTAACAAGAAAAAAAAGGAAATTACCATTTCTTTAAGGGCAAACCTGCCTTCTTCAAGACACACTTCACTTACTAACTAGAATGTGCATCCATGCATGTGCTAACTCACCGGAGTGTGAATATGATAATCTGAGTCTGACTCTTCATAGTGAGCAAGACTTCCTGCCAATTACGAAGGAAATATGTGCGAGTTAGCTGTCCCTGATCTAATTAGCGGAAAAATACCTGCCGTGTCGATTGTGATTACTGACTCGGCCACAGCATGACTCACATAATGCCTGAGTGAGCGGAGAACACAATACACACAAGCACACACATACATACCCTTACACACACACACACACACATAATTCATATAAATTTAAAGAGCTAAGTTGCAATTTGGCTTTAGCATTAGTGCTCGAAACTAGCAACGCAGAGAGAAATGTTGCTAAGAAAGTTACATCTTCAGGACATTATTCCTTCAAGTTTCTTTAAGTGTGTATTAGATAGCCTTCTAAAAGGATTCTCCTTGGAAGCCCTTTCTGATAGGGAAATGCTTTGTTGTAGGGCTCTGCATCAAATCCTTCCAGGATAAAAAAAGAAAAGTTTAAGGAATTATGGTCTAAAACCAGCACAGGACAAAAGATGAACTTTGTTGAATGTCCTAACTGCAACAAGCAAAGTAACCTAAATGTCCTTTTAAACATTTCAGATTATCCAGGTCTAACACTCACAAACGTTTTGGACACACTTGTCGTTAGTCTCCTGGTGGGCTTCATTTGAAAAAACAAACAAACAAAAAAATAGTTTTACACTGCAACCCCAATTTGACAAATTCTTTTACTGCAAACTTTTGTATACAATGAACTAAGTTTGTGTCCCCCACCTTTAGTGATGAGTTAGTCTTAAAAAAAAAAAAACATCACTGAGCCTCTTCCCACTTGAGACAAACATTAAGAAAGCAAGTCCACAGTCAAGTTAACAATACATGTTGACATCATTAAAAAAAAGATGTAACTAGCTTAGTTTAGGTGTCAATCACTAAAAATTACACTAGTATCATGTTTATCATTGACTATTTCTCTAAGTCCCTGCACCTTGTCTCTCTGCCTAGCCTGCCCAGTGCCGTCCAAACAGTAGAACTCCTTTTTAATCATGTGTTCTGCTACTTTGAGGTTCTGGAGGACACTGTCAGAAATCAGAGCCAACAGTTCATGTCCAGGATCTGGAAGAGCTTCATGAAGAGACTCACATCTGGATACCATCCACAGGTTAATAGTCAGGTAGAGATAGTAAACCAGGAAATTGGGTTTTCTTTCTTAGTACCTTCTGTTTGAAGAATCCAGTTTCTCCCTTGGGCTGAGTATGCCCAGAACTCCCTTTGTCACTCAGCAACCCTCTTAACACCATATCAGCTACCTCTGTTCCCATGGAAAGCAAACCCCACTGGCTCATCTGCTGTAGTCAATTGGTTTTGGCAGAGTGAGCAAGGCTTGACTCCCCACTCCACAGCCATGTTTCCCCTTCCTATCACTTGTTCCACCTAAGCCCATCATCTCAGGACCCATAACCTCTGACATTCCCATTGTCAAGTCCATCCTCAACTCCCACACAAGAGAAGGCATCCTTGACCCCCTGCTCCTTCAAGATTTCCTTCCTACACACCCTGAGAAACCTGGTCCTGGTCTTCAGGGGTGCCCAAGGAAAAGAGTCGCTCCCAGAGTGAGCTCCTCAGGGGGAAGGGGGAGGGTCTCTATCACATCATTTTGACCCTCACTTGAGTTCCTAGTTTCTGATTTTAATTTTGTCCAGTTTGTCTTGTTTATTTATCATCCTAATTTTACCTGAACTTTGACCTTGATTCTGCCCGACAACTTGGATTGTTTAATTGTGTGAATAAAGATTGTTCATCTGCCATTGCATCTACCTGTTACATCAAGGTCAAGGTTTTTTATTGTCATTTCAACCAGATACAGTTGGTACAGTAGACAGTTAAAATGAAACAATGTTTCTCTAGGACCATGGTGCGATATTCAACATCACAGGACTACAAATCTACAAATATCAACATAAAGTGCAAGAGTGCAGTGAGTGCAAACATTGTAGAAAATAAACTACACACAACGCAAAGTGCAGACAACAAGGACAGTGCAAAAACAACAACTAGCATGAAGAGACAGAACATTGCCAACCAGTACCTGTTACTGATAATGTGCTGAAAGTTTAGTGTGCATATTGAGGTAGTATATGTAAAAATAAATGTAAACATTGTGTCTGTGATAAGCACTGTAAACATTGTAAAAAATGTCCTTGATTGAGAGAAGAGAGACTCCAATGATCTTCTCAGCTGTCCTCACTATCCGCTGTAGGGTTTTGCAATCCGAGATGGAGCAATTTCAAAACCAGACCATGATGCAGCTGCTTAGAATGCTCTCAGTAGTCCCCCTCTAGAATTTTGTGAGGATGGGTGATGGGAAATGGGTTTTCCTCAGCCTCCATAGGAAGTAGAGATGCTGCTGGGCGTTCTTGGCTATGGAGCTGGTGTTGAGGGACCTGGTGTTGAGGGACCAGGTGAGGTTCTCTGCCAGATGAACAGCAAGGAATTTGGTGCTCTTGAAGTTCTCCATGAGCGCACCGTCAATGTACAGCAGAGAGTGGTCACTCCATGTTCTTCTGAAGTCAACAATCATCTCTTTTGCTTTGTCCACATTCAGGGACAGGTTGTTGACTCTGCACCAGTTAGCCATTGCACCTTCTCTCTATATGCTGACTCATCATTCTTACTGATGAGGCCTACCACAGTTGTGTCATCAGCAAACTTGATGATGTGATTTGAACTGTGAGATGCTACACAGTCATGAGTCAGCAGAGTGAACAGCAGGGGCCCTGGTGCTCTTTATGGTGGTGCTGGAAGTTCTGCTCCCAATCCAAATTAACTGAGGTCTCTCACTCAGGAAATCCAGGATCCAGTTGCAGAGGGAGATGTTCAGGCCCAGCAGGCTCAGCTTTCCAATTAGCTGCCGAGGAATGATTGTGTTGAATGCTGAACTGAAGTCTATGAACAACATTCAAACGTATGTTTCCTTCTTGTCCAGGTGGCTAAAAGCTAGATGAAGGGTGGTGGATATGGCATCATCTGTTGACTGGTCATGGGGATACATGAACTGCAGGGGTCCAGGGAGGGAGACAGCAGAGTCTTTATTTGCCTCATGTTGAGTCTCTTGAAGTACATCATAATGATGGGTGTGAGTGCAATAGGACAGTAGTCATTGAGGCAGGACACTGAAGACTTCTTTGGCATGGGGATGATGGTAGTGGTCATGAAGCACTTTGGAATGATGGTGTTGCTCAGGGAGATGTTGAAGCTCAGTGAGAACATCTGCCAACTGGTTCGCACATCCTCTGAGCATTTTACTGGGGATGTTATCTGGTCCAGCAGCCTTCCATGGGTTGACTCTGCATAGAGTTTTCCTCACATCAGCTGTGGCCAGACACAGTACCTGGTCATTGGGAGGAGGGATAGTCTTCCTCATTGCCATGCTGTTCCACACCTAAAACTGCATAGAAGCTGTTCAGCGCATCTGGAAGGGAGGCATCATTGTCACAGGCAGGTGGTGTTGTCCTGTAGTTTGTGATAGCCTGGATGCCCTGCAACATGTGCTGTGTGTTGCCGCTGTCCTGAAAGTAGCTGTGGATTCTCTGGGCATGTGTGTGTGCTCTGCTGCTCTGATGGCCCGAGACAGTTTGGCCCTCACTACTCTTAGGGCTGCCTGTCACCTGCTCTGAAGGCAGCATCTTGGATTCTCAGTAGTGCATGCATCTCTGCAGTAATCCACAGCTTCTGGTTGGGGCGAGTGATGATGGTCTTAGAGACAGTAACATCATCAATGCACTTGTTTATGAAGCTGGTCACCAATGTTGTGTACTCCTCTAAGTTGGTGCAGTTGCCATTGGTTGCAGCCTCCCTAAACATCTCCCAGTTAGTTCTCTCAAAACAGTCCTGGACAGCAGCAATGGCTCCTTCTAGCCAGGTTTTCACCTGCCTTAGAACCAGTTTGGAGCATCTGACGAGCAGTCTGTATACTAGAATTAGCATAACAGAAATGTGGTCTGAGTAGCCGAGGTGGGGCGGGGCTCTGCCCTGTATGTGCCGGGAACGATTGTGTAAACAATATCCAGCATGTTCACCCTTCTTGTTGCAAAGTCCACATACTGATGAAAATTAGGGAGCACTGACCTGAGATTTGCATTGTTGAAATCTCTGGTGACAATAAACAGGCCATCTGGGTGTGCATTCTGTAGTTTGCTGATAGCACCGTACAGTACACAGAGTGCTTCATTAGCATTAGTGCTGGGGGGAATGTAAATTCTGAATATGAATGTAGAAGTGAATTCCCATGGTAAATAAAATGGTCTACAGCTAACAGTCACAACCTCCACTAGCGATGAGCAATGACCAGAGACTAGCTCCAAAGTCCTGCACCATTCTGTGTTGATGTCTATACACACGCCACCTCCATGAGCCTTAATGCACAGAGCTGCATCTCTGTCAGCTCAGAACAAAGCTGGCCCATCCAGCTGAATGGCAGTGTCTGGAACTCAGTCGCTGAGCCATGTTTCTTTGAAAACAAGGATGCAGCAGTCCCTAAACTCATGCTGGGTAGTCCAGTAGAGTCATCTATAGTCAACTTTATTTTCCAGGGAGCAGACATTGGAGAGTAGAATGGATGGGAGAGCCAGCCAGCTAGGGTTAGCTGTTAGCCTAGCACAGTCACCCCGATGCTTGACGCATTTCTGCCTCTTCACATACCACTTCTGATAGCTCCTCCATGGGTCACTGGCCTCAGGCAAGGCTGAGGACTGGAGGCCTGTTCCTGGCAGCAGGCCAAGGCTGCATAGCTTCTCCAGCAGATCACCTTTTGTAATTGTGGCAGCGGGGGCATGGTCAAGCATCGGTCTGTGACCAGAGGGTGGAGTCAGGGAAGGTAAGTGGCAGAATCACTGCACCTGATGTCTATTAACGTGTGTTTGTGTGTCTTCCCCAGTGACCGCGCCCTACATAAGGAGAGAGAGAGTAGAGGAAAGGAGCTCTCTCCCCAACCAGACAACTGATGTGTGTGCGTGTCTGTGTGTGTGTGACAGAGCTTACGCTGAAAAGTGTGTAAATAAAGGAGTTTTGGTAAACTCAGTTCTGGCCTGCCGTCCTTCTGTGCTCCACCCAGCCGTCTGAATTGCTACGCCCATTAGTTAAATTTCCCCCACTGAAATCCCTCACCTGTCTACTATCATTCTACCGATTTTGAAGGTTTTGTAAGTAGGAGTATTCAAGCTTATCTGCAAAGGGCCGGTGTATTATACTGTGAGTAGCAAGTACTGACTAGCTTCTAAACACCTGGCTTTAACAGTGTTGTTGACATCATCTCTGAGAAACGGAGAGCATGTTCAGAGGTATTCAATGACCACAGAGCTGTTGATTTTTTTTTCACAATTCACATAGTGAAGTGATTAAAAGATAAAATATGATATTTTATGTACAACAGTATAGAATAAAGTGAAAATGAAATGGCAAGTTGTCATTATCAGACTGCGGGTTGGCTGCTATTCAGCTAAATCAAGCAGCTCATGCATTAAAAAAAATACCTGACACTGTATTTGTAAAGCAGATCAGTCTACACATATTTTCATGAATGTTGTGAAGAAATTCACAGGTTGTGTTGATTTTAAAATTACATATAACTATGTGTAATAAAGGTGAATTCTTCCAGCAAAATTGTATTTAATATTCACACAAAATGTGTAAACTAGAGTGCTGCACATAATGTGTATAATTATAATCCTTCTAAGACAATAAACCTTCTAATAATCCTTCTAATAATCCTATAACAATAATCCTTCAAAGACTGTAGTGTTTAGTAATATTTTGTGTGTGTGTGTGTGTGTGTGTGTGTGTGGATGCCGCTCAGAGCTCAGCATTGATTCAGCAGTTTGATTCAGCACTTTTCAGTAAAATCTCCTCTTGCCTGCAATACAGAGCCTCATAGTACATTTCACACTGGACTGGGAATGTATTAAACATCAAATCTACAGGTCAGCTCTTTGTGAAACTACTGACAAATAAAATGATGTGATATTTAAGGTATATCTCATAAATAATCACACAAACAGCAGAAAAACTCATGATGTTTATTTTTCATTTTTTTTATACCGCTTATCCATTATGGGTGGTCTGGAGCCAATCCCAGCTGACACTGGGCGAGAGGCAGGGTACACCGTGGAAAGTTCAGTAATCTAACACAAGGTTAACACAGCGAGACAGACAGCCATTCACACTCACACTTATGGGCAATTTAGAGTAGCCAGTTGATCTAATATGCATATTCTTTGGACTGTGGGAGGAAACCAGATCACCCAGAGAAAACCCAAGCAGACACAAGGAGAACATGCAAACTCCACACAGAAAGGCCCCCAATCGACTGTCAGGCTCAAACCCGGAACCTGGTTGCTGTGAGGCAACAGTGTTAACCACCATGCCACCTTAATTTTTTAATGTTTCTTAAATTATTATATTGTGTATATATAAATATAAACACATGTTCATAGATGGTCTAGTGTGTTGTCATGTCAGTGCTGGTTTTGCCCATGATATGGCCACCCTGATCTGCATCAGCCCATTCAGACTACTACAAATCACATGACTGTGTCCTGACTGCACACTCTCGTTTGTTTCCTCTTAATTAGTGTCCATATTTAAGTCCTTGTTTAATAGCTAAGTGTCTGTTGTGTATAAAATGTTTAGTGCCATGTTTCCCTAGCCCTAATTTTACTGTATGTATAATTCTTGCTTTGCCATTGTTTGTTTTGTTTATTTTTTATTTAGTTAAAAACCTGCACTTGCATCCATCTCCAGCATTTTGTGATGTGTATTGTAGATGTAAGAATATAGAACTGATCATATGCAATAATGCAACTTAATATGACTATCATATTAAATTGCATTATTTTTGTTAATTGAATAAAATAATATATCTAGTTTATTTTTATTGTTAAAGATTGACTGCTTTTCAGATTTTTCAAGTGTAGGTCATAAAAAGATTTTTCCCTGACACCCAATTATTTTTGTTTAGTGGACCAAAAGCTACTGAATTCGAATCACAGACTTCCAATTTTATTAGGTGTTTTTTTTTTAAATAGAACAATTAATGAATTTAGGGCCACATGGCCGTAAATTCTGCACTATTTTTTCTTGCTTCACCATGATGCAATACAAGATACTACATCATGCATCACGTGGTAGGCTTTCCCCGTTCACGCAAGGCATTGTGGGATACAAATTTGAAACAGGAAAGAAAAATGGAAAATGTGAGTGTGCGAATGAAACGTGAAAGACCGACTACAGTAATGGAAAGCGAGAAGACGTTATGTTGCAAAGGAAAGGAAACACAGGACCAAACTAATAAATATCGGTGGTTAGCGAGCACCTCGGTGTGATCAGCTGTTCGTTTAGCGACTGAATGATGGAACTGTCAGTGCACGGTCAAGGTAAATCTGTAGATGGCAGTAATGCAACACTGGATGCCAGCTGCCATAAAACCCAAAAGAAGAAGAAAAAGGTAAACCTGTGCATGCACACACCGGAGTTCCTTTCTCTACCTGACTGCGTGAAGCAAGCAATTTCATGCACATTATTTGCTAGGGAATCCCTTCAAATTAAATAACTTCCCAGCCACAGAATGGACTGTTGGTTTTTTTTTTTGAGATATTACAGAAATAAACATGTATCACAATGACCACATTTCAGAGAAAACTAAATTTCACCAATTTTATGAAATTGAAAGGCCATCTATAGCTTTAACAAGATGAATGTAATGAACTGTTGGCTGAACTGAAAAGATATCACAGGCAGGATAACTATAAAAGCATACAAACCTGTCTGAAGGGCACATTATAGCAGTGGAAAATGTGAAAACTTGCTCACCAGCATTATAACTTCAAATATTTATCAGCCCCTCCCCATTACAAATATATTTTGATATGTTAATATTTGCAATATTTGTATTTTTCACTGGTTCTCTCTCTCTCTCACACACACACCTCTCTCTCTCTCTCTCTCTCTCTCTCTCTCTCACACACACACACACACACACAGAGAGAGCTCTGGAAAAAAATTAAGAGACCAATGTTTTCTTAAATCAGCATCTCTATGTATGGCAGCCATTTCATTCCAGTGTCTGTGCTGACATTCCATCATAGGCACACCTCATTTTACTTAATTTTACTGATTAGGTGATCATCTGAACCAAATCTTATTTAATGAGGAAAATGATAAAAAACACTGCTGTGGTCATCACTATGCTCTTGGACTAGGACCAGTTTGGATGGCAAGAACAGTGCTAATAGTACCTTAAATTTAATTGGAATACAAAAATATCTATTCATCATGCCAAAAGAGTTTAAAAATGTTTTGAGTGAGAAAAAGAAGGGCTCAGTTCTGGCTTTACTGGCAGAGAGATAGAGTGAGCACCAGGTTGCTTCCATCCTCAAAATTTCAAAGCTGGTAGTTCATCAGAACAAGGTCAAGCAGCAGACATTGGGGACAACAAAGTTACAGAATGGCAGAGGGCAAAAACGACTCTCTACTGATCAGGATGATTGTCACCTCCTTCGAATGTCACTCAACAACCGTAGGATGACATCAAGTGACCAACAAAAAGAATGGCAAATGGCAGCTGGGGTTAAGAGCATGGCAAGGATGGTTCAAAATGGCCATCTCTGGGTGGGACTGAAGTCATGCAAAGCTAGAAAAAAGCCCTTCATCAGTGAGAAGCAAAGAAGAGCCAGGCTGAGTTTTGCTAAAGGCCATAAGGATTGGACCATAGAGGTCTGGAGTAAGGTCATCTTCTCTGATGAATCCAATTTTAAACTTTTCCCATCACCTGGTCTTCTCATGGTTAGACAGAAACCTGGAGAGGCCTACAAGCCACAGTGTCTTGCACCCATTGTGAAATTTGGTGGCGGATTGGTGATGATCTGGGGGTGCTTTAGCAAGACTGGAATGGGGCAGATTTTTGTTTGTGAAGGACACATGAATCAAGCCATGTACAAGGTTGTCCTGGAAGAAAACTTGCTTCCTTCTGCTCTGACAGTGACCCTAACTCTGAAGATTGGGTTTTCCAGCAGGACAATGCTCCATGCCACACAGCCAGGTCAATCAAGGTGTGGATAGAGGATCACAAGATCAAGACCCTGTCATGGCCAGTCTAATCTCCAGACATGAACCCCACAAACCTCTGGAATGTGATCAAGAGGAAGATGGATGGTCACAAGCCATCAAACAGAGCTAAGTTGATTGAATTTTTGTGTCAGGAGTGGCATAAAGTCACCCAAGAGCAATATGAAAGACTAGTGGAGAGCATGCCAAGATGCATGAAAGCTGTGATTAAATGTCAGGATTATTCCACCAAATATTGATTTCTGAACTCATCCAAAGTTCAAATATTAGTATTGTGGTGTTTAAAATTGAATGTTATCTTGATTTCTATGCATTATTCAAGGTCTTAAAACACTTCATCTTTTTTGCTATTTTGAACAGTTGTTATTTTCTGCAATTAAATACTCCAAGTGACAATATTTTTATGTGGAATTTGAGGGAAATATCAATAGTTTATGGGATAAAACAAAACTGTTCATGTTCCTCAAACTCATACCTTTAAACTGATAATTTTGCAGTGGTCGGGGGCGTTGTGGCTCAGGTGGATAAGACACCATACTTTAAATCCGGGGACCCGTGTTCGATTCCGACCTGAGGTCATTTCCCAATCCCTCCCCGTCTCTCTCTCTCCCACTCATTTCCTGTCTCTACACTGTCTGCCTCTTCACCTTGACCAAACATTTTTGTTTACCATGAACAAGCTTCTGGCAGAATTCTGGTTAGATATTTCATAACTCTTCGTGGTAGAATTGGTAGAGTTCAATGATTTTTTTTTTCTTGGCATGGACTCGACTTTTAAGCACAGTCCATATATTTTCAATTGGGTTGAAATCAGGACTTGTTTTAAACCTAATGTTAGCCTGCTTTATACTCCACAACCAGCTCGGATACGTGTTTGGGTTCATTGTCCCATTGTAACTCCCAAGTCCCATGTCTTGTTCAAGTTTCTGATAGTTTATTCTGAGGTAGTCCTCCTTCTTCATTATTCCATCCACTTTGTGCAATGAAACAGTTCCACTGGCAGCAAAACAGCCCCAGAGCATGATGATCCTACCACCACCACCAGCTGGTACAATGTCCCTCTGTACATGGTGGTCATTGTGGCCAAACAACTCAATCTTTGTCTCATCTGACCATACAGCTTTCCTCCAG
>JANZLB010000012.1:1338359-1351194 GCA_026167865.1 Notarius quadriscutis
AGGGTGGTGTTCACACTGATCACTGGGCGAGCCCTGAGGTACACACACACACACACACACACACACACACACACAAGCCAAGCAAAACTCCATCTTTACACATCCTCCTGGATTTGAGTGAAAATATCACTTTTTTTTCCATCCTTGTGTGTGTGTGTGTGTGTGTGTGTGTGTGTGTGTGTTTCTTTCAACATAAGTGTCAGCTGTTACAGCAAACTTCCTTAATAGGCCATAAAGCTAAAAGACACACTGAGTTAATGAGAAATGTGTGTGTGTGTTAAACACTGCAGTACCTGTAAAGAACAGCTTTGTCAGCTCCAAACACACCCACGAGCAGATCTACACACACACACACACACACACACACACACACACACACACAATATGATAGAGAAATTAATGAACATATATCAGATATTCCTGTACAGATCTGCAGGTGTCCCCTTCCTTTCTTATCTCCCATTATTCTTTCCTTTTCTGTCTTTCATGAACTTCACAGAAAACAGAGTATTACAGATCATGCCAATAAAACACAGGAGAGAGAGAGAGAGAGAGAGAGAGAGAGAGAGAGAGATAGATATGAGATAAGGGAGGGGTTCCCGGTGCGGGTCGTACCCGGGTAGCCGTTCTGGTCGATGTCTGTGGCTCCGTGCATGGCGTACCCGAAGCTGGGAGGCAGCGAGGCCGACGTCCACTTTCCCTCCAGGACCTGAGAGGGCTGAGAGTCCAGCCCACTTGCTCGCCCGTTATAGATATACACCAAACCCTGTTGAGAGGGACCACCGTACGGAGCCGACACTGCCACGTCTGTACCACAAACGCGCGCGCGCACACACACACACACACACACACACACACACACACACACACACACAATCAGCTAAAGAAGAATTAGTCAGCCATTTCAGAGAAACCTCACACAGATACAACCTGGGAAAGACGAAGATGATGAGAAAGAGGAGGATTATTCAGAGATAAAGAAGAAATGAAGGAGAGGTGAGGGACGAGCTGTTAGAAAGAGAGGAGAAGAAAAGAACAGAAGGAAGAAACAAGGAGGAGGAGGAGGAAGGGGCCTGTCTGTTTCTGTCTGTCTGTCTCTTTGTCTGTCAGTTTCTTCGTCTCTGTCTCTTTGTCTGTCTTGCTGTCTCTTTGTCTCTCTGCCTGTCTTTCCCCCAGGGAGGAGGAAAATGAAGAAGACAAAGATGAATAAAAGATGAAGACTAAGAAAATAAAGAAGGAAATGGAAGGGAAACAATAGACTAGTGGAAGAAAAGAAAAAAAGAGAAGAAAAAAATAAACCCAAGTGATCTGTAGGGTGCATGATGTACTACTGTATAATGGGCCTGAGAAGTGTGTGTGTGTTTGTGTGTCACCGTTGAAGCCGTCCCCGTCCAGGTCCCCCAGGCTGGTGATGGAGCTGCCGAAGCGAGAGTAGATCTCTGAGCCGGTCAGTTTAAGAGGAGGCTGGAAGGAGAAGCCGCCGTTCGACAGGTAAACGTACACCTGTCCCACTTCACGCAGCTTCCCATCAGAGCCACGCTCCATAAACAGAGGAGCTCCAACGAACAGGTCCATCCTCCTGTACACACACACACACACACACACACACACACACTTATTACCAGTGTTTGGATTATCAGAGAAAAGGGAAAAACAATCACAGATATTATCATAAACGCTTCAGTAATAAAATAAATAATTACTGTACATGAGGACACAGAGGAAAGGAAGAGGAAGGAAAAGAATAAGTAGTAGCAGCAGTAGAACAATGACCTGTCGTTATTGATGTCTGTTGCAGCGACTGCGTTTCCGAAATATGCTGCCATCTGAAACAATAAATCATTCATCACTACAGCCGCTAACGTACATTTACACACATCACACCATCACTGTAGGGACGGTGGGGAAAATACAAATTCAAAAAACAAAACAAAGCAAAAAACTCAAAGATTTCTGAATGTACTTTGACTTGTATTTCATTGCAGACAGAATGAACCCGAGATATTTCATGGTTTTCTAGTCAACTTCATTTCATTTGTTAATATACATCCATTCCTGCAGCACATTCCAAAAAAAGTTGCTACAGGGACAATTTAGGGTGAGTAATGAGGTACAACAGTCAAATAATGGTGTGATTTGAAACAGCTGACTGTAATCATGATTCGGTACAAAATGAGTATCCGGGAAAGGCCGAGTCTTTGAGGAGTAAAGACGGGCCGAGGATCTCCAGTTTATCAACAAACGCGTGAGAAAATTACTGAAATGTTTAACAATAATGTTCCTTAAAGAAAGATAGGAAGGGATTTGGATATTTCACTCTCTACAGTGCATAAGATCATGAAAGGATTCAAGGAATCTGGAGAAATTTCAGTGTGGAAAGGGCTCAAGCCTAATCTGAACCCCCATGACCTCTGATCCCTCAGACAGCATTGGCCAGATGAATCCGTATTCCACGTCTCTTTTGAAAAAAATTGACACTCTGTGCTCTGGAGCAAAGAGGAAAAGGACCATCCAGACTGTAACCAGGAACAAGTCCAAAAGCCAGGGTGTCATGGTATGGCGTTGGGTCGGTGCCCTTGGTAAAGGTAACTCACACTTCTGTGATGGAGCATTAATGCAGAAAAGTCCACTGAGATTTTGGAGCAACATCTGCTGCCTTCAAGACGACGTCTTTTCCAGGGAGATTTCAACAAGACGACGCAAAACCCCATTCTGCTCACATTACAAAGGTGTGGCTGTGGAAGAAGAGGGTGTGTCACGTCTGTCCCTGTACTGTTACACACCTTAAGACCTGTTTGCAGGAAGAACGGGACAAAATAACACCTGAAACACTTCATCACTTGGGGTCTTTAGTCCATAAACATCTTTTGGAATGGCAACATGAGAAGTGGGAAATGCTTCACTGTCCCAGCTTTCTTTTCTGAAGTGTTAATTTTTTAAATTTGAGATAAAACATCAAATAATGTGCTGTTGTATTGTTTTGAGTGCAATACAGGTCAAAGATTCTTTACA
Organism: Notarius quadriscutis; assembly: GCA_026167865.1. Taxonomy (NCBI): domain Eukaryota; kingdom Metazoa; phylum Chordata; class Actinopteri; order Siluriformes; family Ariidae; genus Notarius; species Notarius quadriscutis. Next base: position 1,341,372 of record JANZLB010000012.1, read on the forward strand.
AATCATTGCTTTCAGTTTTAATTTCAGTTTTAATATACAGTCCCAACCTTTACTGATTTGGGGTTATAAAATTATTCAAAGCTGTCTGTGAGATTATGAAAAGCTCAAAGGAGATATTTAAAAAAGTCCCTGGAATACAGCAAATCTCCATGTTTATCATCACATCCAGGAACGCAACAGCGTAAAAAAATGTAAAAAAAAAATTACAATATTGTTACTTATGAAAGAACATCAGTGAATCCAAACTCGCATCACACGACATGATTTTTGAGAAAGGGTGTGCAAACATTCGCACTCCACTCCACACACACTCAGCTCTTCGCATACCTGGATAATCTAAAGGCAGGTTGATATCCGTCCCGTCTGAAGTGTGTGCGATGAATCTGGTGATGGTGATGTTGATTATCTTCATCAGGTCTCCAGTCGAGAGGCAGCACGTTCTCCCGAAGAGCTCATACACAGAACCTGAACCAAAACCAGCAGCACAATACTTTGCTCCTATTACTTATTATTTCTGAAATGCAGTGCTCAGGTTCACGGGTTCGTGAACAAAGCTTTCGTTATAAATGTGACTGAAGGGTGGGGTTTGTAAATTATAGTTTTAATTAAATTAAATAAATTACATCCTCAGTGTGTCTCAAACATGCAGAATTTTACAAATAGCAATAAGGCGCTTAAATAATAGTGATGTATACGTATTTGCGGTTAGAAGGAAACTGCTTCTGTTAAGTTGAGGAAATCGTAAAAGTTACACTTCTGTTAAAGGTTTAATGTTCTAAAAAAATAAATTAATGAATCTTTGAGTTAAAAAAAGTCAATAAAGACAAACATGGAGAAAACATTTTCAACTTTTTTTTTTAATTAACTGGCCAAATTAAATTTGAATAGTGGGTGCCAATATTTATACATACTGTTTAGGAACTTTGCATTTTAATCTACTTTGGTTATGAATTTTGTGACTAATTAAAGTGCTTATTTAGCCTTTAAGGAAACACCAGTGAAAATAAGTATTCATTTTCTTTGTGACTTTAACCTCAGAGTCTTTATCCAAGATGGAGTTTCTGGTTTACGCAGAAAATGTTGAGCTAAAAGCTAAAATCGAATTAAATTTAGTTGAAAGGAAATGCAGAGTGTTACTAAAAAGTCTTTAAACACAAATATTACGGTGGAATTTTCTATTTTAACCCAAAGCCGATACAATTACGTCGACTTCTGCGTAGATTTATGATTCCTAGCTTGAAACTTTATTACTGAGACGATGAAATTAAAAACGATGCAGTAAGTTTCAGCAGTTTGGTTGTAAAAACTACTTTTGACAATTAAAGCAGAGAAAATAAGCAGGGAATTATTCTCAGTATCAAATATTCTTTGCATAGGTTGACCATAAAAGGAGAAACTTGATGCTTATCTTATTCGCTGTACAATGTTTTGGTCCAATATAAATCTAATAAATATAGGATTAAATATACGTTCTAATGTAAAGTGACCACAAATATGAAAAGGAGAGAAAACAGAATCAACAACAACTTTTTTGTTGTTCAAATTAGTCTCGTACATATGATTTATACTCCATTTATAAAGTGCATATATATTTATTTTTTTAAGATTCAAGCCCTTCTGCATTAGTGTGTGACGTTTTCTGCTTGTTTTGTACCTTGAAAGTAAATCCCAGACTGAATCTGCAGAATCCTGGGCAGCGTTTCCTGGTCCAGAGAGCGAGTGAACTCCGTTAGTGTCATCGCCATCCTCAGTACCTTTTTAAAAACCTGTCCACAAGCTGAGTTTTATGGTATTAAGGCATCCTTCGAAGGCCTTAATATATAATTAAAAAAAAAAAATTAAAAATCCAAGATCGACAAGACCGGCCGGCCAGCGTGGTGGTGAAAGAGTGACCTTTTGACCCCTTTTCAGCCAAAGTAGAGCTCAGAGATGTCGAATGAGAACAATAGTGTGTGAAATATTGCTGCTCTGGAGGACAAGAACAGGAAGTGAAGGATATCAACCTCAAAGGAAAGCGACGCTCTGCAGAGCTGCAGCAGTGAAACCACACGCAAGCTTTATTTCACTCGTTCTTTTCTTCACAGAGGAAAAGGAGGGCTGATGGAGGAACGCTGACAGAACTGTGGGTCTCCAAGACCTGCTTTAAGGACAAGAACCTTTATATCCTGTTCAGGTCGAGAGGGGGGTGCAAACTTATGAGCTGATATTCGTATTGTGTTTCTTCCACTCTTAATAATTTCAGAAATGTGTCCTCACTGTTCTCTTATGGGACGAGGAAGTCAGCAATATTTACCGGAATACATTAATAAAAATATGATAAATATAATTATATGAAGTGAAATAATATTATGGTTAAAAAGTTGTAGCAACAATAAATTAAAATTATTTATTTATTTATTTATTTATTTTTAAACCATTTCCTGCCATAAGGAAGTAAATATTTATGGATGTTTTGTTATCTGTAGCACAGTGTTCTTTTATATCATTAAGTAAAAAGAATTAAAAATAAAAAGATGACTTAAAAAACAAAAAGTTATTCTTCTTGTGTGATAAAGGTGAAACTTGTATTTCATATACTGTACATGTAATGTATTATATAATATTATATACTCTATTGCACAAATATATTTAATATAATTATTAATAATTTAAATATTTATTTGTATATTTAAAGTAGGATAAAATACTGCACAATTAAACTCAAGAAAATAATGAAAAATTTGTTATTTTTATCATATTTTCCAAAATCTATTTATGCACTTTCCTCCCATATTATGGACTTTTTTTTTTTTTATCAGAAAGGGGGGGGGAATAATTAAAGCTGTAGAATAAAGTTCTGTCTGAAGTTTGATCTTTAAAAGGAATCTCAGGCCTCAGGATGAAGGTGAACGTTACAATCTGATTGGCTCGCCGCTGTTATGGCAGTTTTCGATGTGTAAACAAACTACTGTACATTGAGATTTTTTGGAGCGAGTTCCTGTAACTGGACTGAACAAGAGCGCTCCGAGAGCATAATATCCCCCGCTGGCAACTCAGCGATAACTCTGGTAAAATGTGACTGAATTGAATGAAATTGCAATATTCGTATTGCTGACCTATAACAAAGAATCCTGCCAGGTTTCGTGAAATTCCTCCAAAAATTGTGAGAGGAATTGATTTCAGAAGGTGAGTCCCATTCCTGCGACGGACATCGCCATGACATCATCCCCCCTTTGGGCCTTTCAGCCAGCGGGGGATAATAATTGTGAAGGAAGTTGATTTCAGAAAACAAGCACACCTTTATGAAAGTACAAGTTTGTTAATAATCAAGGGCATAACTCTGGGAAAATTTGCCCAAATTAAACGAAATTTCAATCTGCATATAACAGTCACATAACAAAGCCTTCTGCCAAGTTTGGTGAAATTCCTCCATGAACTGTGAGAGGAGTTGATTTCAGAAAGACGTCCACCCTCATGAAATTGTCAAAGTACAAGTTATTTAATCAAGGGCTGTAACTCTGGTAAAATGTGACCCAATTTAATGAAATTATAATATGCGCATTACCGACATATAACCAAGAATCCGGCCAATTTTCATGAAATTCCTCCAAAAATTGTGAGAGGACTTGATTTCAGAAAGCGAGTACCCTCCCTAGGACGGATGGATGGACATCATCATGACATAATCCCCTTTCGGCCAGCGGGGGATAAAAACGTTCTGCCCGTTTCAGTTATTCAGAGGTTTTGCGATGCGTAAACAAGAGATCTTTGCTCCAGAAAAGGGCTGTGATTTGATTGGTGGTTTCTGTAATTTTGTGGAAATGGGTGGGGCTTTGGCCGTATTCAGTTACAAAACTGACTAAGTTCTCTCGAAAAGGTTTGTAAGTCAAGTTTCTGCAGTTGCTTAAGCACAGCGTCTATGTTTCGGTTTTAACCGGGATCCATGAGCGTCCAGTGGAACCAGGAGGAGGACCGGAAGCAGCGTGGGCATGGGCGTGTCCGTGTCCACTGTGCATTTTTGTCACAGCTTTTAAAAGAAACAACAGCAATAACAGTTTTTATCGGCCTACAGGCGAGCGGCTAATCTGCACTGCAGGACCGCTGAGGATGAAACTGAAGCCCGTCCTGTTGTATCTCACAGCACTGACACTGTAAATATAAAAAAGAGACACGTTTTTAAAGATTATCTTTTTTTTATTAAAAGAATTTTCACTAGTTTCAATACAGCCATTTAGCCAACAACAAAGACAGAACAAAGACGATGCGTGACTGAGACGACGCAATTGATCCGGTTGATTTTTTTTCTTGCCCTCGCCATGTAAAAGTCCAACCTGGCGGCGTCTGGCTGTGAGTTCCTTCCTTCCTTTACACACACTGGAGTTAAACACTGTGGATATTTTTGCGTAAAACACTCGGATGTACGTTAGCGCTCAAGTTCTCCATAAAATAAAGTTTTCTTCCTCGATATCACTTCAGAAAAAGATACAATTCACAATCAGGTACACAAAAAAAAATGCAGGTAAAATTTTCAAAAAATAAAGAAAAAAAATTTACAAAATTATCTGTAACACGAGGCATGTGAGGACAAATTATTTACCGCGTTATCACTAAACGGCAAGAACTCATGAGAGAATTACCTGTCCCGATTACAGTGATGGTCATTTTCTTTCTTTCTTTCTTTAAATTTAACCAAAAGTAAGGACTTAAAATTAAATTCACCTAATTTCATATCATCCCAAAATCTTTTTTTTTTTTTTTTTGTGGCATATCTGACAGTTTGACTGACAAAATTCAATCCTAATGTCGTTTTTTTAAAAGCACTTTTCAAATTACATGTTCAGGTTCTAAAATAAAATTTTCTAAAATGCTTTTAAAAAAGTGACTGCAATTCAAGATTGTAAAATAATCAACTATTTAAAGAAAATATTTATTTATTTATTTATTTTTATTGCGCCAAGCAGCAGTCGAGGAATTTTCTGGCACAGTGTACATTTACACTTGAACAATTTTCTGAATATTCTAAAATTAATTTGGATTAAACTTAACGAAATGTAATAAACGTAACAGTGGGATGTAAACAGAATTTTACTGAACCGAAACATGGCGGTGCGTCAGTCAGTCGATTCATCATCGCATGCCTACAGTCCAAATAACAACACTACTGCAATAATAATAATAATAAAAAAAAAAATATTCACAATAAAATGTTTACAAGGTAAACAGGCAGGAACGATGATTGTTTTTGAGCCTTCGGGGGGAAAAAATAAATACAAACAATGTGCTTTATCGACATATTTACACTCGTCTTTGGCTTACGATTATAATTCTGCTACAAAAACGGAAAATGATAAAAATAAACACAATAATAATCCATAAGCCAGCAATTAGTGCACAATACAAAGCCAAAGCCACACGCTGCAGCTGAGTTTACTTTTTTTTTTACCTTTTTTTTTTTTTACACAATGATGGACATCAGATATAATCCTGTACATGGTTCATCGACAGTAACAGTGACAACAATGGAGAGAAATTAAACAAAAATATTTGCATGCAACAGCTCGGTCTTTGTGTTTACAAAAAAACATGAAACACTTTTTTTTTTTTCAAATGAAATGTGCGAATGGTTCCGTCGCGTCCCACACTTTACCGTTATTTGTCGATACCGTCTGCAGACGTTCGGATGGACGTTTACAGTCAGACGAGTGACATTTTTATGACGATGGGAAAGACAAGCGTGTGTGTGTGTGTTCTGGATGATGGATGGACAGATGGCACCTTCTTCACGTCTCCATTATGAGTTTTCGATGTACTCCAGCGCCACGTCGTAACAGAATCGGTACTGCTCCTACACACACACACACACACACACACACACACACACACACACACGGGTCAATAAACTACACGTAGTATGACAGCTCTGGTGTGCGAAATGTCACATAACATTGACTGATGCTAATTTATATGCAAAACCTCACGAGATAGAAAATGCCCTTTAGGTTCTACTTCAGCTTTTATAGCTCCGCCTCCTGCGTGTTTAAATTTGCAGCGACGCCACAGAGTCCAGAACTCGGCCGTGCTGATTAATTATATGTAACAGCAGCTCTGACAGTAGTGCAGGTTCGTATTGTACATTATATATTATTAACGCACTTGTTCTCATACATTATCGTTTCATTCACAGGGGGAGGGGTTTGTTGGGGGGGTGGGGACATGTGTAATTGCTGAATAGAGATGTTTTGTAAGAGTCGGAGGTGAAGCTGTAACTTCAGGACAGAGGAGTTTACAGCTGCAATGACGCAACGTCAGTGACAACAGGAACTAACTTAACGTGTTAAAAGTAACTAGAAATGGATAAAAAAAAAAATGATGACGTGTCCGCTACGGAATTAAATGCTGTTGGTAAATCAGTGTTTGAGGAACATAACGAACCTCAGAATGGTGACAGCAGCTCTGCTTTATGGGATGTGATCAATCATGGAGCTTAAGCTCCACCCCGTCACATGGCCAAATCAGGATGTGCTGCATGAGAGTGTGTGTGTGTGTGTGTGTCTCACCGGTGTGTCTACCATGTTGGGTTTACTGTTCCTCAGACTCTTCACAGCGTGAAACACGTCCACAACATTCTGCCTCTTAATCATCTCACAGACGATAGTGATGGCTGAGAAAACACCACTGCGACCCCCGCCATTCCTACACACACACACACACACACACACACACACACACACATATACCAGTTCAAAAAATGCTGATCTCCCAGGTGTGTGTGTGTGTAAATCCCCAGAGATTCTGAAACCAGCCCATCTGGAACCAACCACCACGCCACAGATATCTTCATTAAGTGTTCCTAATAAAGTGAACAGTGTGTGTGTGTGTGTGTGTGAACACTCACAGACAGTGTACGACAGTGCGGCCCTCTCCCTCCTCACACTCCTCCTGCCATTTGTCCACCTGCAGGATAAGCTTCAGGAACGAGCGCTTGGAGGCAGGGACTTCTCTAAGCCCCGCCCACCCCAGGTACTGGAAGTGACGGACCATGAGGTAGCCCTCCTGTGGCTGAAACACACACACACACACACGCCTTCCTTACTCCTTACATTCCATCTGTATAAACCCTTTTAGAATAAACCTGTAACGCTCGAGTTTGACATCTAATTTTAAATATTTTAAAAAGAAAAATAAATTCAGCCAATCAGCATGCTGCCTGTGTTACGCATTAATGAGATCTCACTCGGGTCAGGTTACATATCCTGAAGAGGCGACTGATGACATCACAGTCCATGGAGCAGGAAACTCTTTCCACCTGCACGGGGCCATAACGGAGCATTCCCTCTTCAGGCCAGTACTGAGGACAGCCCTACACACACACACACACACACACACACACACACGATGTCCTCAAACTGCACCATTCAGTCACTGGAACACTGACGAGTGTATAGGTGCGTGTGTGCACAGGTGTGTGTGAGACGAGGCTCTCACCTGAGCGAGGTCGATCTCGTTCAGCATGACGATGGAGGTGCAGCCGTAATCATACACCAACCTCCAGAAATCCTTGACTGTGTTGGGGAGAGGGTGCTGAGTGATGATGAACGCCGCCGGCTGCCTGTAGCTCTGTGTCACACACACACACACACACACACACACACACACACACACACACACACACGGTGACTTCCCAAAAAACACACACACACACGACTCAACACAGGACTTTTTCCACGCAAAGATGGCGAATGTGCATGAGCATGCAGCAGTGATGAGGAGCAGTCGCACAAGACCAAAACACACATGTGCACAAGTGCGTGTGTGTGTGTGTGTGTGTGTGTGTGTGCGTGTGTGTGTGTGTGTTTGCGCATGCGGATGGAAAGCGGCCATGAAACAAATCCAGTCTGAGATAAAGACGGGACGTTACCTGGTACAGTCCTGACGTCTGCGTCAGCGTTACAGGGAAGCGATTCGACAGTTTAATCGACTGAACGTGTTTAAAACGTTTCTCTGACATTCAGCAGAACAAAAGAAGAAGGAGGAGGAAAAAAAAAAAAAAACGAGCTGGATTTGTCTCGAGCCTTTTGAATATAATGGGAGGGGGAGGTAAGGACAGAGAGGGATAGAGGAGATAGAGAGAGAAACTACCATGAGGCGGTGTTGAGGTTTAGTGAGAGGAGAAAGAGGAGAAGGAGGAAAGGGTGAGATGTTCATGGAGATGGATTGATAGTGGAGGGATGGAGAGATGATGAGATGGATGGAGGTATAGAGTGATGGAGATGGTGCTTACGTCCATGAGCGCAGCGTTGATGTAGTTGCTGCTCTCTCCGTCGATGGTGATGAGGAAGGGCAGGCAGCGGTCGGGCGGCAGGTTGGACATGAAGCGGTTCTTCTCATGGTTCCGGGGCAGGAGAGCGATGCTGCAGTCCTCAGGCTGGGGCTGAGGGGTCACCGAGTTCAGCGTCTGACACACACACACACACACAGATTCAGTGCCTAACATTTACATTGTCTGGAAAATGTGTGTGTGTGTGTGTGTGTGTATGTGCGTGCGCATTACCTGGAACTCGTCTTTGAGGTGGGAGGAGTTACTCTGTGAGTCGATGCGAATCATGTCGTAATACGCAGCTTTAAACTCACACACCGGGATTGCGGTGTCGCCACACAGACACGCCTCCAAGATGGCGTCATGGATGAAGATGTACTGCTCCTGAGTGCAACACACACACACACACAGGTCAGACAGCTCTATGAACTCAGTGTGTGTGTGTGTGTGTGTGTGTGTGTGTGTGTGTGTATACACACCTCGGTCTGCACCATGTTGATGCGTCGTGACCTGAGCGCTTTAACACAGTTGTAAATGTCCACCACGCCCTCACGCTCCGCCATGTCCAACATGATGTCAATCACAATGTAGCATCCTGTCCGGCCCGCCCCCGCACTGACAAACAGGAAGTGACATCACCATCATCATCACAGCATTGCTGTTTGTCTTTATTTAAAAGAAAAACCCTAATAATAATAAATTTCATTGGGGACCTTTTAAATGTAAATGCAGTGATGATCCAAGTTAAAATAATAATAATAATAAAAAGTTAAATTTATATTGCGGCTTTCACAAACCCAAGGACGCTTTACACAGGAGTTACACACAAAAAAAAAGCCACACTAGGAAGAGTAGTGTGAGGTGAAGAGGAAAATTTTCACGTTCGCTTTGAAGGAAGACAGAGTGGAAGAGTCACGAAGCGATTGTGGTAACGAGTTCCAAAGTTTAGGAGCAGCAGCACTGAATGATCTGCCGCCCATAGATCCAGTTTAAAACATGGAACACTCAGAAGTCCACAGACAGAAGATCTGACGGAGCGGGAGGGACGGTACAAATGAATCAGCTCACAGAGATCGGAAGGGGCGAGACCATGAAGAGCTTTACAGGTTAAAAGCAGGATTTTGTATTTAATCCGAGCGATAACTGGCAACCAGTGCAGTTGCTGTAAAACAGGAGTGATGTGAGCAGTGCGCTTGGTGAGCGTGAGGACTCTCGCTGCGGAGTTTTGGACGGACTGCAGGCGATTGAGCAATGGGGCAGGGAGACCATAAAAGAGAGAATTGCAGTCGTCAAGACGAGAAAAGATAAATTAATTGACCAACATTTTGGCATCAGTTTCCAAGAGAAAAGGGTGGAGACGTGCAATATTGCGGAGGTGAAAGAAAGCATTCTTAGTAATTAGTTAAAAATGGGGTTCAAACGTAAGGGTGGAGTCAAAGAGAACTCCAAAGTTTTTTATAACTTGGGAAGGACTAATAGACACACCATCAACATCAATAGTAAAACTGGAGAAGTTCAGAACCTGTC
>JANZLB010000012.1:1994784-2005123 GCA_026167865.1 Notarius quadriscutis
CATATTTTATCACAATTGTTGCGTCTCCAACTAGTCGCAGGCTGTCGCAGCCCAGTGAGATACTACCCTTACAGGCTGCTCTGGGTGTGTTGTACGTGGGTCTGGATAAGAGCGTCTGCTGAATGCCTGTCGTGTACTGTAATGATCAACACCTTCTGACCAATCAGAATCCAGGGTTCAGCAGTGCCGTGGGATATAAACTTCTCAAAGAAGAAAAAAGAAAAAAAAAAAAAACAGCCCACAATGGTTTGGTTTGGAACGAGCCAATCTGGCAACCCGGCGCCCACTACTACTACTCCTCCTCCTCCTCCTCGATTAGAAACGGCTCGCGCATCATCTAACGTGGCAGTCTCCAGGACAACGTTTAAATGGATCTCTTCTCGCGCTGGTGACGTAGAAGACCCAGAGAACAGGCAGGAAGCGGGATGGTCTCGTGCGTCTAACCGAGCCGGAACCGGGTTTATCTGTTGCGCGCGCGCGGTTCATTTACTGATGGACGGATGAACTTGTGGAGGACCTTAACGCGTCCCGGAGGAGGAGGAGGAGGAGGGCAGGAGGACAGAAGGGACACGGGATGCGTGTTGATGAGGAGGATGCACGCTTTCGGAGGAAATCCGTGAAGCGCGTGCCATGCGACAGGCTTCCGTTTTTGCGCCGCGCGCGCTTTGGAGATGCGATTTTGGAAAGAGAGAGAACACACGCGCGCGCGCCGGAACACACGCCTTGTTCTCTGGAAAGCCTTTTCTTCACGCGCGCGCTCATGTCCATTAGGATGAAGAAGGAGGATGAAATGCGCGCGTGCGTCATGATGATGATGATGATGATGGCTAAATAAAACATTTCTTAACCATTAAAGCCAAGCCCAGAGAAGGTGAGCTCCTTCCATCATCACTGTGAACTTTTAAAGTCCACTCTTCATAAACTCAGGCCACACAAAAGGTTCTTCAGGCTGGAGACCTGTGAGAGCAGAAAGCGAGAACCTCTCACCCTGAAGAACCTGTGAGGAACCTGTCTTTAGTGAGAGTGGACAGCAGGAATCGCGACCTCCTGATCTGGCCCGTTTTCACCCAGTCCACTCTTCAGTCTGTCTTTTACTGCAGAATCATCAACTCGAGCTGCAGTCTGGGTTAAAACCTGGGGAAACTGAATCAGGATGGGTTTGGGGCTCGAGTGAATTCAGTGTTTATCATTAAAGAAATCAAAATAAAATCCTGCGTCCAGTCACGGGATTGATCATGATTTAATATTATTCTTTTATTTTTTTTCGTTGAATTTTTGGCAAAAAACACAAACCAGTAATATTCGAGCTGCATTATGGGGGGAAACCTAAACTCCGATTTTTTTAAATTCAGAATTGATGAACGTTAAATGAATATAAACCCGACACCAGTTTTCCCAGTTTATCCCTCAGTCTCCAAAGAGTTTATAAACTTCTGTTTATTAATTATTTAGAAAGAAAGGTGAGCTTTCAGTGATCTTCTCCCAGAACCACGAACACTCAGGAACACTCAGCTGCTTTTGTTTTGTGTTTCATGAAACCTTGACACCTGGAAGGTCAGCTGTGGAAAATCCGTCCTAAAGATCTTCTTCTGTGTCTCAGGGTTCAGGAGCAACGCTGAGGAGATCAGCATGTGAGCTGCTGGAAAAATATAAATCAGATATAGCCTGAGCTCAGCTCTCTCTCTCTCACACACACACACACACACACACACACACACGTGTGTCTCTCAGCTCTCTGTCTCTTCTCTCTCTCTCACTTGTCTCTCTCTCTCCCCTCTCTCTCACTCACTTAGCTCTCTCACTTGTGTGTGTGTCTCTCTCACACACACTCGGCTCTCTCTCTCTCTCTCTCTCTCTCGTGTGTGTGTCTGTCGCTCTCTCTCTCTCGGCTCTCTTTCTATCAGCTCTCTCTCTCTCTCTCTCTCTCTCTTTCTCTCTCAGATTCTCAGACCCTCCCAATCATTCAGAACTGTTGCCTTTTTTTTTTTTTGGAGGTTTAAATTAAACTCGTCACCACTAAAGAACAGCAGCTTGTTTATTGAACATCCTCACTTTAGTCCGAATGGGTGTGTCAGCGTTTAATCAGTCAGTGAACTGTCTGTTCCTTGGCTTGTTGTGTGATTTGTTAATTCAGTGCAGTTGACGGCTGTTGAGGTCGTTTCATCATTAGTGACTCTGCAGGCCTTGTGTTTTCGGCGCTCCCGGATCTCCCAGCTGGAGCTAATCCGGAATAATCTGCAGCTCCGAGACCGAGAACCCAGTCAGAGCAGATCATCGTCCAGCTGAAGCATGGAAAGTGTGAAGAGCTTCATCGAGCCGTCCCGTCACCGATCGTTTAAGGACTAGTTCTGTTTATATCCGTTAATCCTCGTGTTGGAGGACTCTCTATAAAATTGGTCTTCAGGTCACATGTCTCGATCTTGTGTTGAAAGTTTGTTCAGACTCGGCTGAGCATGAGGAGCTCTGTGCATGTTCCTGGGTAAAACTGAGCGGATCTGTGGATGCAGTATTTGGGTTAAACTAATATAACACTGTTAAAATGTAAAATGGTTCATTTCTACTTTGCCATAAGATATTTATCCATATATTTACTGCTGTTTTACAGGAAAAAAAAAATGTTGAAGTAGCCGATCTGTGCTTTCTGTCTTCTCTTCTGCCTTGTTGTTGTTGGCTTTAAATGTACAGTTCTGAAGTCTGTTTGCTAGAGTAGAGGCCTAGTTGTAAGATATTACCAACTTGATGCTTTTTATTTTGTTCCCTTTGTAACTTCTCGTGCAACCATTTCTTTGAGTTATTGTTTATAGGATTTTTGAATTCATGCTCTTAATTTGAACTCGTTTTTATTTATTTTTTCTTATGTTGGTTAGTTATAAAACAACGGCTCTGAGGTTCTGAACGTACGCCGAACGCTAAAAACGACACGTGATCCGTATTTACACCACCACGCTTCTCATCGCATAGCTTGCTAACTAGCTGTATTGCATTCTGGGACTTTAAATCCAGCTCCTGTTTCAGCGTCCACTCTGGATTTCTCGTTAATATGACGTCGAATGGGAATCGAGTTTTGAGAAAAGGAGCTCTTGTTCATTTTATTTTCATTTATGCAAAACCTGAGTGTTTTGAGAGAATTTTCTCCTGGGGGACCCCACTGTAACGGCGCTAGCAGGAGCAAAAACAACAATAAGAACAAGAACAGGAACAAAATGTCCACCTGGGAGATCAGTATATATTTTTTAAACAAATAACATGGTGTGTATGTGGAATATGATTTTTAAAAAGCAACAGTTTAAAAAAAAAAAAGACACAACCTTCGTAAAAGTTGCTGAGAAAAAATGACAAATTCTCTTCCTTGGCCACCTGAGATCCTGGGGTTGGAGCTTGGTGAACATGGGTGGGAATTATTTAAATGTTCAATCCACCAAAATGTTTGAGATATAATTGATGGCATTTAGCAGACGCTGTTATCCAGAGTAGCCTAGGGAGCAATTGGGGTTAGGTGCCTTGTTCAAGGGTCTTCAGCCATTCCTGTTGGTCCAGGGAATGAAACCGGTGACCTTTTGGTCCCAAAGTTGCTTCTCTAACCATGAGGCCATGGCTTCCTCATCTTGGGGGGGGGAAGACTAATCTGACCACACCCATTTCCAAGCCAGTGTCTGAATAATAAATAAATAACCATGAAGAACTATTTTGTTCTAAGAAAGAACCAAGAGATAAATGTTAAACTCCTGACAGGTTCTAGATGTTAAGAAGAACATAATGTGCATTAATTCTGGATGCCCAAAGCTTCTAAAAAGCTTCTGGAGCGTTCTGATAAGAAGAAAACACTGCCATAGGATTCCTCCAGGGAGACAGGACCTCTCTCTCTCTCTTAATCTCCACCATGCTGCTGCTGTGCGATGAGTTTTTCATGGAGTCATCATCAAAAGCACAGAAGCACACACACACTCTCCCTCTGTGTGTGTGTGTGTGTGTGTGTGTGTGTGTGTGTGTGTGTGTGTGTGAGGGAGAGATAAAGAACAGAAGACGGGAGCAAGCCAGCTTGTGATCTGTGGTGTGTGGGTGGAAGTTGTGGTGAGTTCTGAGATCCTTTTGTTTGTGTTGAATCCACCGACACGCTATCCGTCTGCTGAGAGACGCCTAGAAATAAGAGGAAACCCTGACGTGTTTCAACCAGTTTATACTTGCTCTTTATTGCTAATTACACTTTGCTGCTCATTTGCTTTCATTCAGCGCTGTTAAATACAGCTGTGGTGGTCCAGGGTAACATGAGGAGTGTGTATCCATGCTCTTCGCTGTTTGAGCAGTAGGAAGAACATTTCCACACGTGCATGAGCACACACACACACATGGAGCTTGGGGTTATTAAAGAAATGCAACTTGTTAAGTCAGCATGAAGTCATCTACATATTGAAATTGTACAAAGTGCTTAGAAGGCCTGATGTTTTTGCGTTGCCATAAATTCTCTTTAAAAAGCATAATTCCTGAAGGTTTTTTTTGGTGCTAAATCAGTCACAGCTGGTCCTGCATTAGATTAGATTAACTTATGGAGTCAAAACAGGAAAACATTTTCCCATGCCAACTTCTGACTTGAAAGTAAACCTGTATTATGGTGTCTGGCATGACGCGCTGGCATTGTCGTCTTGGTGAATAATCCCACAATCCAAAAAACAGTCCGTAGTGTACAAAATGACATCGTTGTTTTGTTTTGTTTTTCCCCCCTCAAGCTTGTGCTACACTTACAATCACGTCGCGCACCCACGCTCGTTGAAAAAAAAAAAACTCTCCAGGCTGGCTCTTGTTGCCTAGGCAACGCATAAGCATTCTGTCGAAGTCGTTCCCGGAACCCCCGCTAATTTTACTTTCTCTAACAAATTAGAGAATCGATACAGACAGCAGAACACACTCATGCTCCACTAAAAACCGTTCTCGATCCAGGAGACGAGTGATGGTGGGGGTGTGAAAGAGAAAGAGATTGAGCGAGGCGAGGATGAAGAGATGATGCAGAATAAAAAAATTTTTTTTTAAAAGTTCAATCAAGAGCATGATGACTGTTAGGAAGTATGGATTTGTAGACAGGAACGAAGCTCTTTTTTCCAGCGTCGTGTGAGTGAGGAACCTTCAGATAAATCAATGGACTGCTCATTTTTGCTCAAGAGGAGGAAAAAGTGTAGGGTAGAACACAAAAAGTTCGGTCTGAATTCCAGCAAGGACACACGTGGCTGCAATCGAACCTTTCGTTCATGCTAGAACGTGACAAGTCGCTTGTCTCAAGTTTCTCGTTCTGATGCCCAACACTAGCAGCTATATACAACTTCGAGCTATACAAACTAACGAGCTAAACAAATTAAATAATTAAACATGCTGTTATGTGCTTGGCTAGGTTCTCAGATTAGATTAGCAAAGCAAGCTAACTGTACTTGCGACATACGTTCACCAGAGACACCAACCATCTCTATTTCCTTGCAAGCTTCTTCGATATGTCGCTATATTTGTCATTTATTAAAAGGTTCGAAATGATGACAAGAAACTATGCTTATAAGGTTTTTCTTTCATTTTTTTTGCAGAAAGTAACTGCAGGTACAAAGTAAAGTTAGTCATCGGGAACCGAAGAAATGTCTGACCATATTGTTGAAATCATGGTTCGATGTCATGTGCGTACCTGGAAAATGATCAATCGCCAACAAAGCAACTGCATGGGGCTCGGATTTCAGGGCCGTAGGGATCGGTGTTACTGCAGCGCTTTGAGCGACGGTGTCATCGTGTGGGGTGGAGATGAAAAAGCCATGCTGTTTGTGTGTTTTATGAGTGTCGTCGTTGCCAATTCAGACAACGAGGCTGAGCTTTCAGCACTCTGGATGATTACATGAAGGCTCGTTCATTACGCGATGGGCTGTGCACTGTCAGTCCTGTCTGAGATGCTTCCTATTGCTACAAGGGAAATGATCACTGTTGAAATTGGCATTCAGGGCAGATTTCACGTCTTTTGACATGTGACTCGTCAGGGTACGTGGAAAATCATGGAGATTTGTTGGACTGGACAGTAGGTAAAGCTCTCATGACTCAAAGTGTTGATCTTTGAACTACTCAGGATAAAGGGCTGGGCAATATGGCAAAAATATCATATCTTGATACCTGAACGGTTGCATCTAATCGGAGCATCTAACTGTTGTAAATTGTCACAATTTATCACAATGTCATTATTATATCATATCTCCAGCTGTAATTGAGGAAATGAACGGTTAATAGGCCCAGCTATGGTGCAAAGGTTCTTGTTAGCATGTCCCTTATATTGTTGTTGCATCAGATCTATGTATTTATGATGCGATTTGAAATATGATGGGGGCTTTTAATAACACTTGTAATTTTCACACTTTAGTCTTCCAGTCTTGGAAACATAAATTCAATAAAACTATGGTCCCCAGAGAAAACGAAAGGTGGGGAATCTGTCTTGCAGTTAAGCTATAAAAAAAATTTCGATTTAATTCCGCAGTATTCCTCTCACCATCTGTACACGACGAGCAGCATGTTGGGATATTTTCTCAACCAGGAAGTCGCTTGAATGCAACAATAGGATAAAGATATATTTGGTCTATTTGCAGTTCATTGGTCTCCGTGTGCTCGGCTGTTTCATTCATGTCACCAGGCTTTTTGCTGTTTCCTGTTGATGACTGGTTGGTATATTTGTAGAGCCTCAAATAAGTATTTATAGAAGAGAATCAAAGCAATGAAATAATGACCTGCATTATAAATGTGTGCATTTCTGCTGTTTCCTGCTGCTTCAATGCAGCGTCTAATTAAGCTGTCTTTTTTGGTGTCAATCACAACAAAAACATGCACAATTTTTCATGAATGTAGTTTTTTGTCTTTGGTTTAATCAGTGACTTTAATTCAGAGCGCATCTGGTGTAATTCTTGCCAAGACGGAGGTGGTCAAGTCTATCCGCTAAACCCCTTTCCTGAAGGTTACTGTCTAAACAAAGCCAAAGAGGCGCCTGTGAGCAAAGATACAGCATCTAGGTTATCTCAATGCATGCTCTTTGTTTTTGTTTTTCCAGGCCTGTGTGTTGCCATAGCGATGATTGCAACTGGGGGCGTGATCACGGGCCTGGCAGCCCTGAAGAGGCAGGACTCTGCCCGCTCCCAGCATCACCTGCCCATCCAGTCCCCTGTCCCTCCTCCTGAGAAGAAACGTCTGAAAAGGAAACCTCGCACGGATATCGTTGTGGTACGTGGAAAAATCCGCCTGTATTCTGCCTCTGGTTTCTTTCTAGTCCTTGGAGTTCTGATTTTGATGGTTGGTATCGCTATGGCTGTACTGGGGTACTGGCCTCACGAGGACCACCAGAGGACACCTGAGAGCAGCCACTCTGGGAACAATACTCGGGCAGCGGCGGCGCAGGAGCGGGCGGGAAAGATGGCGAAGTTCTTTGAGCAGCACTTGCACTCAGAGAAAATGAAGATGCTCGGTCCATTTACGATGGGCATTGGGATCTTCATCTTCATCTGCGCAAACGCTATCTTGCATGAGAACAGGGACCGAGAAACAAAGATCATCCACATGAGGGACATGTACTCAACGGTCATAGACATCCACAGCCTGAGATTACAAGAGCAGAAGTGTATGAATGGGGCCTACACGGGTCCCTACGCTGACCACGAGATCCACTGTTTCAGTCAAGACAGTCAGTACACCTCACGGCTAGCCGCTAACACGCTGCTGACGTTCTCTGGATTGGGCAGTGATGTACGACTGTCCCGCCGCACGAGCTCAGCTGAAGATGAGGAAGGTCTAATGAGCGAAGGAGGCTCGAGCTCATTGTCACCTGGATATAGAGAACGTTCCGGATCGATATTCGGGTTCCGGCCTGAAGGACTGCGTCACTGGGAAGACAAGCGTAACGTTCTGAAGAAGTGCCAGACGCGCTCCATCGTATCATCGTCCATCAGCGCCTTCACACTTCCAGTGATCAAACTCAACAACTGCGTGATTGATGAGCCTGACATTGACGACATAACCGAGGACTCTGAGCAGCTACGAGACAGATCAATACCTTCATCCATGGAGTCCTTAACCGTACCTATGCCAGATATCTCAAAAGCCTTCAAGCCTCCCAGTACAACGTTGCTCCGAAGTAACTCTGCTACAGAATCTGCATCTGCTTCACCATCCTCCCTGTCCCCTGGAGCCACCAGTGGCCGATTCCTGTCTCCCGGAGCAGCCCGGAAAGACTTTGGCTCAAACGATTCTATCCACGTGCTCTCTGCTCATTCCAAGTCTCTGGACCTGGAACGAGGTCCGACCACGCTGAGCGTACAACCGGAACAGCGCAAGCACCCCAGCTGGCCCAGGCTCGATCGCAGCAACAGCAAAGGCTACACCAAACTGGAGAATAAAGAAGACCCGATGGACAGGCTGCTGGTGCCCCCAGTGGCCATTAAGCGGGATTACACCAAAAAAGAGAAATTGCTCATGATCTCGAGGTCGCACAATAATCTGAGTTTCGAGCATGATGAGTTTATGAGCAGCACTCTGAAAAGAGGGACGTCCGAGACCAGATTTTAAGGGACGTTCCGTACACACACACCCTCATCCCTCTGCAATAGACGTTTTGTTGTTTTGCCATTGTTGAAGTGGTTGTGAATTTCAGAAACACAAGTCCCATGGACTGCAAGCTCAGGTGGATATTCTGATAGACAGAGCAAAAAAACAAAGCATGAGGATTTTTAACCCCAGAAACAAAAACTCACTGTAAATAGACTGTGATGTAATAGCAGTGTCGTTTGTTACATTTGCGAAATACATTTTAGTACATTTCTGTATTTGATAACCGTTGATACAGGACCTATTATTATTTGTGTGTAGAGAGTGTGTGCATTGTTGTACCAGAGATGGACAATTATTTTGCTATAAGGTTTTAAATAAGTTATTGTTCAAAAAAAGAAAAACATACATGGCTATTTTTGAACCCGAGTCTTCAGTGTATTATTTATCTGTTTCTCAGAATAAAAGTAAACTTTTCACACAAGACAGTTTTATATCCTGTATAGTCGATGCCAACACGAAAGCACTTCAAATCTCGCCAGTGTCATTTAATCCGGGCGGCACGGTGGTGTAGCGGTTAGCGCTGCTGCCTCACAGCAAGAAGGTTCTGGGTTCGAGCCCACAGGCTGATGAGGGCCTTTCCGTGTGGAGTTTGCACGTTCTCCTCGTGTCTGTGCAGGGGTGCTCCGGTTTCCCCCACAGTCCAAAGACATGCAGGTTAGGATAATTGGTGGCTCTAAATTGACCGTAGGTGTGAACGGTTGGTTTTTTTTGTCTGTGTGTCAGCCCTGGTCAATTTGCAGTTGCTGTTCTTGCACAATATCTAAATCATTAATAATAATCAGAATCATAACAGTACTGAGCATTTTGTTCTTGTTTTGCTTACATTTCTGGGTTACGGGGGAACATTAACATTTATTGGCTAATTAGTCAAAACACCAGTCAGAGTAGTTTATCAGTTTTATGTTGTTGAGTAAATCATTCCCTTAGAAGTGACTAAAGGTGAATTCAATCCTCTCTCCTCCCTCCTCGCTTTCTCAGTCTCTCGGGTCCTGTGACACAGCTGAGAAAACTTTCCGCCTCTTGGCAAGAAAGTGAACAGCTTTCCCGTGTTTATCATCTTCAGCTGCTCTAGGAGGATCAACACGATGGCTGCCAGACTCCGATCCCAACGAGAGACTTTCACCGTTCTGCAGATGAACGGCCAATCAGCCCACGCTCGAAAACTCGTCACGGCGTCTATGGGAATAAAGGAATGCAGCAACAGAACAGAAAAAAAAAAATGAGCCCGGAGATCCAAAAGTTACACCATAATCCTTATCGGAAAGAATTTGACACAGGCTGTAGGAGTAACAAAGGATTATATAGAGAGGATATGACACGGTGGCACGAAGATATGAAGTTCATCTTTGAGTGGTGAACGTATATATATTATGAGTGAAATATTTTCAACGCGAGAAGATAAATTTCATATCTTCGCACTACCATGTAATGTTCTTTTATCTTGTATGGACACAGCCACAGAAAAAATACGCAAGTTAATCAAAAGAATTTTAATGTTGAGCCAGTTCACCATTTTGAAAATGTCTAGTCAGTGGGAAAACACTGGGAGTGACATCATCGGAGTGAAATATTGGGAATTATTATCCATACGGGACACTTTTTCGATGGAATAAAAATGTGTGGCGGCACGGTGGTGTAGTGGTTAGCGCTGTCACCTTACAGCAAGAAGGTCCGGGTTCGAGCCCCGTGGCCGGCGAGGGCCTTTCTGTGCGGAGTTTGCATGTTCTCCCCGTGT
>JANZLB010000012.1:2058365-2078483 GCA_026167865.1 Notarius quadriscutis
CTTTAAAGGTCAATAGTAGTATTTTATAATCAATACGAAATTTGATTGGGAGCCAATGCAGTGTGGATAAGACGGGTCCCATGACAAGCATGCCAGAATTTGTTTTTGCATTTTCTCTCCTACTTTGACAACTTCTGCGATTGACAGTTCTGTGACCCTCCTCCCTGACGACATGATGATCGATTGATCGTACTTGTAGCATCTCCAGTCTCCCAACCAAAACACAGCAAGAATTTATGGCACTCAGATTGTCGAATCTGACACAGTGAATGTGATGGCGTTGGATGATATGAACAGAAGCCTGGTGTGACGGTATTATCGTTGATGTTTTGAAGTTTTCTGTAAGGAGAAGTGTGTTTCTGTAACATTACATTAATGGCATTTAGCAGATGCTCTTATCCAGAATAGGGGCAAGGATCACTGGAGGATTAGCACCTTTCTGGTTGGCCATTTAACATTTAGGCGTCCCAGACTGGTCTCCCCGTATCCAGCGAAGTGCAAAACAGGCCAACTTGACATCATGGCCCATCATCTAGCCTCTCACACGGCGAAGACTGTCTGCTGTGCCTCCACGTTGGTGCCCCTGGTTTTGCCTAATGCAGCAGATCTAGGGGAGTAAACTGCAAAAAAAAAAAAATCAGGGTCAATCTCTGCTTGGGTCAGCCCAGTGGCCCTTCAACAATCAGCCTCTTTGAACAAGATGTGGTGATACGTGTTACTTCGTGTTTCCACTCTGTAATCTACTCATCGAAGAACGCAAACATGGAAGAGGGCAGCCTGTTGTTGTGGAAACCTTTACCCTCTATGGACCTGAAAACATCAAACAAGCAACTACATCTGTGTCGTAAATCCGGGCAGCAAAACAGCAGGCACGATGGACCCCGAGTGAAGCCTCGTGGACCCTGCGATTCTGATCACCCCAGATCAGCTTGCAAACATCTGAAACAAGTTAAGGTAGCTTGTTGGAACATCCAGACTCTCATCCAGAGCAATGTATGACATACCCAAAGCAGCCTGGGAAGCAGTTGGGGGTTAGTTACCTTGCTCAACTGCTGGTCTAGGGAATTGAACCAGCCACCTTTTGGTAGAGCTGCTTCTCTAACCTTTAAGCAGCTTGACTTGATGTGGTCAAGTCAAAGTCCCTCTCATGCCACAATCTGATCTTCCCAGGCAATAGGTACCATTTTTATGATGGTCTTTTGTATGACTCGACCACGAGTAGAACTCGTTCTCCCGATTGAGAGGTGGACACGCTAACCACTAGGCCAGTTTGCAGTCAGACTCCCCAATCAAGTCAAGTCTAAGTCCCTCTCGCACCAGAATCTGGCCTTCACAGGCAGTCCCAGTACTGACCAACACTTTAAGACGCACGGGTGCAGCGCCGATCTCCGTTTCCATAGCCCTTGGCCTCTCACCTATACAGCTAGGGTTACAGTGGGGGGGTGGGTCCTCTGGTAACCGCAAGAGTTTGACTTCCCCACTCACATCTGAATTGTAGCGTGCCTCACCAGACGGTAGTAGGTACCGTTTTTATGACAGTCTTTGGTATGACCCGACCACGAGTAAAACTTGCGATCTCCCAGTCGAGAGGTGAACCACTAGGCCAACTCAGTCTTAGGCTGTGGCTTCCCCCATTTTTATGGAAGGAGTCTCAATCATCTGCGCTTTGTAACAGTCAGAGGTGAAGCTGTACTTTTTCCAACATCATGACAAATCACGAGTAAACTGATGCTGTATAGGAGAAATAAAACACTTGCAGCTGTGCAGTTATTGGAAAATAATCAACATCAGGGTAGAAACATGCACTCTGCTTTACCACTGATTATTTTACTACAATGGCACAACATGCAGGGTTTTATTTCACTGTTCAAATCCGTAATTAGATGCATGAAGTGTCACTGATGTACTGAAGGTATCATGTATCCTTTAATCATATTTAATTACAGTGATGGAAAAGAACACCACACACACGCGCACCCCACACACACACACATACACACACCTGGTCATCCTCATCTTCCCCATGGAAACTTGTTTTCTCAGTGTTGACATGGCAACAGCTGGTGTAGTGTGTGTGTGTGTGTGTGTGTGTGTGTGTGTGTGTGTGTGTGTGTGTGTTTTTTCTGGTTATAATAAATATTTACTGATTCAAAAGAGCTTTTTCATGTTCTGGCCTGAAGGTTATACAGGAGGAAGAAAAGTATGAGTGAAATAACACCTGGGCCAGATGTTTTTATCACCAGCTCTCATTTTTATACTCGCTGATCTAATCCCAATCAACTTATCTGGACACGGGGTTCTCCTTGTTCTGGAGTGTGGAGACGAGACACAACATCGTCCTCAACTCAACTCAACACACTGAGAGACACACAGAACAGGCAGGGCTCAACATCACAATATATCTGCTCACATCCCATTACAGAGAGAGAGAAAGTTCCAAGGAGAACCCGTTTTCTGAACACAAGAACCTGAAATTATTCAGTGAACCCATAAAAAATGGTTTTATGGGGGGGGAGGGGTCTTGGTACAGTACAAACTCCAAATTATTGCTCATTGATTTTTTTTTTTCTTAATAATTAGAACCTGTCAGGAGGTGTGGCCTCTGTGTTATTCCTGGTGAAGGAGGTGTGGCCTCTGTGTTATTCCTGGTGAAGGAGGTGTGGCCTCTGTGTTATTCCCGGTGAAGGAGGTGTGGCCCCTGTGTTATTTTCAGTGAAGGAGGTGTGACCTCTTATTTTCAGTGAAGGTGTGGCCTATGTTATTCCCGGTGAAGGAGGTGTGGCCTCTGTTATTCCTGGTGAATAATTCCATTCCACACCTCAGCATGGAAAACTAATCCCGTCCGAGTAAAGCTCTAATCCCAACATGCTGCCAACTACTGAGCTGTGGAAAAAATGTATGTGCTCACTAAAAAGAGCAAGAAGAGAAAAGACGAGAGTGAAACGAGTGGAGAGAGGGAGGGAGAGAAAGCAGACATGTTTGTTAGATTATGAATGGTCTACATCAGACATCTTCAGACTTTCCATTCATACACACTTCTGTTCTCCTGATATTCTCTCTCTCTCTCTCCCCTTTCTTTTCTTTTCCCAGTTCATCCTTTTTCTTTCCTTTACACACTCATCTGTTCCGTCTATTTTTTGTTTCCTCTCAGGCTTCGTCCTTCATCCTTCCCTTATTATTTCCTTTTTTTAATACTCCCTTATCCTCCCTTTCTCTCCTCCACACAACCTTGGTCTTTCTTTCTGATTGATAAACATTTGTTTTGAGTTGGTATCTAACTGCTGTTTGTGTGTAGAAGTGGACTTGATTTTTTATTTCTTCAGTACATTTCACTTACTTCTTTCACCCTTTTTTCACTTTTCATTATCTCTTCATTTACACCTTCTCTCCCTCTCATTTTCTCCTCCTTATTCTATTCATCTCTCCAAACATCATCCATCCATCTACTTGTACATCCATTTTTATCCTTCTTTCTATATTCACCTCCATCGCCACCTCTGTTTCCATTTATACCTTCATCTCCACCTAGATCTATCTTCATCTCTACTTACATCTCCATCTTCACTTTGAATGTCACATTCATCTCTAGGTCTATTTCTATTTTCACCTCCATCTTAATGTTCACCATCTCCACTTCCACCTCCATCTTAATGTTCACCTCTATCTCCATCTTAATGTTCACCTCTATCTCCATCTTAATGTTCACCTCTCTCTCCAACTCCACGTCCATCTTAATGTTCACCTCTCTCTCCACGTCCATCTTAATGTTCACCTCTATCTCCACCTCCATCTTAATGTTCACCTCTATCTCCACCTCCATGTCCATCTTAATATTCACCTCTATCTCCACCTGCACACTCAGCTCTGCACTTTGTTGTTTACTGTCTGCAGTGTTGCACTCCTGCACTTTGTTGTGTTGTAGATTGTAGTCCTGTGATGTTTTCTGTAGCATCCTGGAGAAAGTGTTTTCAACCACATACAGTTGGTACAGTACACAGTTAAATGACAAATAAAAAAAATCTTGACACTGACTATCTCCACGTCTGCCTCCACATCAGCCTCCCACCTTCACCTCCATCTCAAAGTTCAGGTCCATCCTCCATCTCCACCATCCTCTTCATGGTCACTTTGTCCAGTCACTGTGGATTAAACCATGTAGTTGATGTTCTGAGATGGTTTCACTGTCTAACATTTTGTCTCTTGAGTTCAGCCCCAGAGCCGTCACTGATCCAGTTGGAGCTGAATGCTGTCAGGTGAAAGAGGTGGCCATCTTGGTCAGAGTTTGGTATCGCTCCACCCCCTTGGCTCCACCTGCCAAAGTTTAACTTTGGAGAATGATAAAAAAAAAAAAAAAAGTTTGACTTTTTCACTTCACAATAATGAAATTAAGTGTGAAACTTTCATTTTGTTATTCCTTTTGCCCGAACAAACCAAATCAGTTTAACTGCGAGTCTGTCCAAAACAAACCACTAATTACACACAGCAGGAAAGCATAAATATTAAAGTGCATTTCTTGAGCTGTTAATCTGATCTTTCTCTATCTCTCTCACACACACACACACTCTGAGTGAGTGATTAACCAAATCCACTAAATCCATTCGAGTCATTACAGGTTGCTCAAAGTCCAACATACATATGTAGTGTGTGTGTGTGTGTGTCGGCGAGTGTGTGTGTGAGGGTCATGTCACTGCTGGCTGTGCTCCTGAACCATGTTCCTGGCTGGTTCCTGTTTGTTGGAGTCTTCGTCCCTGTGAGTCTTCTGCTCCTGCTGCTGATGCTTTACCTGAGCATGAAACTACAACAAGGTACCAAAACTTTTACCTCATTAGAACTAAGTACTGTTGGATTTATGACCTTTGTGCGTGTTTGACGGCTTGATAATCACTATGCTATACTATATTACATCTGCTCATGCTGTCTTCGTACCGTTTATGAGGTCAAGACGGACACAGGAGCGGGTTTAGTTTCATCCCGTTGTGCTCCAGAGCTGAGATCAGAGCCTCTTATTTCCAATAAATCACCCATATTATATTTAGTATTGAACAATGATTCTCCACAGATGAATAACAACCGAGACGACGTTTCACTGATATTAACTGAGCCTGAGGCGGATAATCGTTTTAGTATAAATACACAGGCGATTTTTTTTTTTTAATTGAATTTTCAAAAGCAGTACGCAAATGTAATAACTTTGCGACGTAGACTTGTCACTTATCTGTGTCGACTCACATCAAATCGATAAAATAAATTCCAATTCCACTTTCCCTTTGAACAGCTTTGGAGCATCTTTAGCGCTTTCGGGAACAGAATTTTTTCATAATCTGCGAGATTGGCCGCCGTTTTATCAAGTAGTAGTATCAAGTTTTATCAATCTCTCGACCAATCAGCACGATCAGTCAATATTCTGTTAACACTCAGTCTAAAAATGTAGCGCAATTTAAAAAAACATAGTCGTGTTGCCTTTGGAGTCTTTATTTCAGACTCTAGTCACTCCACTGACTCTGAACGGATCAGTCATTTTTGGCACGTTTTAATTTTCAAACTGCAAGAAACAAAAAAGCAATGGAAAAAAAAGTCGTGAAGTTGTCTCAATCTTTTAAAACACAAAAATGCAGTCGCTTGTGTGAAACTGAACGCCGAATCCCACCTCCTGAGACGCAACATTCGTTGTCCAGAAGGCACGGAGATTGGAAGAAATGCCCCCAAACCGGGCTTTGAAAATCCGGTGGCTTCAGGAATTCCGAGTCGCCCGCCATGTTGTTCACAAAGCCCCGCGTGATCTCATGAGATTGCTATAGCAACCACAAACATGGCTAATATCAAAATTTGTTATGCATCTAGTGTTATTGGGATGAAATGAGGTATTGTTAGTGAATCATGATTCGTTAACTTTTAATCATGGATCAATAGATCAGGGATTGATTAATCGTCACACCTCTACAATACTGTTTTATAGCACTGTACAAGTACAGTCGAATATAAATAAATGTCCTCGATATAATAATAAACTATACCTCAGATCTGAGCCCCTCACTTCCAATAAATAAAATACAGCGACAAATGTATTAATTATTTAAATGGATATCTGTTAACATGCATGAGTTTGGATGGAAATATGACGACTGTATCTGCGATACTGGGGTATGATATCTACAGGACTTATTTTAACTGGTACGGCCTACTGTACTGAGAACAGAGAGTTCTTTACCCCCAAAAAGGTTTGAGAAAAAAAAATTAGAAAGGAAGCCCTCCATCTTGGTTGCTAGGTAACAGAAATAAAACCAGTCTTGACTGAAGGCTATACTATTATGATTTAAAAGCTTGTGTGTGTAACGCTAAGCATGCTCTGGCTGTCCCTCTCAGGAACCTTACAGAAAGGGAACCAAAGCATTCGAACTGAACAAAGAACCACTTTAGAAAGCAAAGAACTCTCCAGGTGACCATTTCCATGAGGTTTTTTCTCTTCATCATGTTGCTGAAGGTTCCATCATACCTCCCAAAATAATAATAATAATAAAATACCTGATGATGTAAAATTACCCCCCAGGTGTACGATATGATGTCCTGTGATAGACCGGGGGGCGAGGCTACACAATTGTAATGTCATAAAATCCCTGTGGACCAATCAGATGTGAAGATGGTGGTGGTACCTGGAAACTTTTATCCACATGGCTAGTCAGTTAACTCACGATATTTGGGACGGGATATGGGGGCGTGTCCTAATTTGCATATTCACGTATTCAGCTTCATGGGCATGGAAAATACAAAATGAAGTGTGTGAGAGAGAAACAAGTCCATTTGTCTCAGTAACGTTCTCCACTTGTCTGTCTTTGTGTCCCAGTGGAGGCGGAGTTGTCCAAGGCCCGGGACCCGCGAGAGACGGTACATCGACTCTCCAACCAGTGCTGCCGATGCAGACATCACCATGACTCACAGGACTCTGTTCAGTAATAAACTCATTTACACTGTGACTCTGTTGAATGCTGGTCAGGTGGTGTCGATTCATTTTCCATAAAAGTACCGCAACTACATTATCGTTTCCATAGTTACAGCTCATCCACAGGGCCGTACCACTAATAATAAATGGATGGAGAAATCGTCAATATCTCGTGAGGAGATTTAACGTTTATGTAACGGGTCTGGAAGGAGTCTCCGGTGTCAGGCGTAAAGCTGTAACCAAGTTTTCCATCTTCAGGACAGAGGACTTTACGCTTCTTTGCGGATTCTCAGGAACATGACACGCTGGTGAAGGGACGACTGTTTATCGCTGCTTTAGGGTAGTGACTAGTTGGAGACGTAACAATTGCGGTAAAATATGTGAATATCAATTCAGTGTGATTCCAAGTGAAAATTGTCGCTAATTCGCATATTTTACCGCAATTGTGTCTCCAACTAGTCACAGCCCAGGCAGGGAAGTAGAGGAAGCCTCACGGAAACTGACCCAAGAAGGGTTCGCGACGCATTCACGGCTATTTTGAGAGAAATTTTGTCACACAAATTTTTTGAACATGTTCAAAATTTCAGCAAGGAAAGTGAGAAGCCCCGCGAATGATGTTTGCAATTTGTCGCAGCCCAGTGAGATACTGGCTTTAAAGTCAGAAGAAATGGAACCATAAATACGCAAGTATGATGTGATGGATTGGATTGGTGCATGACAGACGGGAAATGCTAGCTAGCGTGAAGTGAGTTTTCGGAATTCTCCACGTGTTAGTAAAGACTTGGCTTCAGTCACGTTACTGCTCACTCAGTACAGGAAAGATTCAACCGTTTGGTAAAACTCCACCTCCTTGGCCACACCCTTGAAGCGACCTGGACGAACCTGAATTTTTTTTTTTTTTTTTAATTTAGCAATGACATTCAGGTGAGATCTTTACCTGTTCAATGTAACGGAGACACAGAGCTTGAGAAAGATGTTCTGGTTTGCAAAAGTCTGAATTCAACAAGATGAAACGAGTCCAGAAATGATTAGAGAATAAACAAACTTTATTTCAACAGTGTTACACAAAGAGAGGACACAGGAAGTGGTGAACAAATGGAGCTGTGAACATAAAACGGATAAAAACAAGGTGATAAAATGATGAGAAGGAAAGACGAGAGAGAGAGAGAGAGAGAGCGAGCACATGTAGAGTCCTAGCTGTTTTGTTTTTTTTATTATGGTGTAAAACTGTAGTGAAAATTTAGTTAATGCAAAGAAAGTGTTTCATAACTTTTTTTTTTTTAATGGAATAAGATCCATTTTATTCGTACAAACGTGGGATTTTTTTTTTTTTTCTTGGAGGAATAAAATCTGTGCAGGAAAAGTGAAACACATTGAGCTGCCAAGAGTTTTTGGTCATTTTGTAGGGGTTTAAATTTTTTTTTCCCGAATAGAGGTAGAGGAAGGATTGGCACCGATGTGCAAGAAAACGGATTCACGCTGGTCCCTTCAATGAGATTGAGCTTCATCTGAAGCCCCGCCCACTTCTCCTAAACAATATTAAACCCCTCCCACTTAAAAATGGTCCAGAATCAGTGTGTGTAATTCGCGCGCGAGAGAGTGAGTCAAGTAGACCTTCAAAAAAAAAAAAATTCACTGTAAAAATTAATTGGAATGCTGAACTCTGAGGGGAAAAATAAAATCTGATCTGGATTGAATAAAAACATTGTACAATACCTTATGGGGAAGAAATAATAAAAAATAGTAACAAACACTACAAAAAAAAAAAAAGGTGTTAGATGAAGTGGTTCTGGGTTGTTGTTTTTTTTTTTTAATAATGGAGTATATCTGCGTCGTCCTCGCTCTCGTCCTCTCTGAGAGACACGATCACTCGCTCGGAGAAACGCAGGGAAAGATTTTCCACAACGGGATGGTGGATGAAATGCAGGCTTCAGCTCTGAGAGAGAGAGAGAGAGAGAGAGAGAATACTCATTACACTCTCAAAGTGAAACGGTATAAGTGATGAATTAATGACGATGTTTATAAACTCATCCTGATTTATTCTGCTTCAGGATTTATCAGCGCAGGAACAGATTCCCCTCCGATGACTGTGATCACTATCACTTACACCTCACTCAACACGGCATTACTGTCTGTCTGTCTCTCACCCTCATCTTGTGCTCCGACCAACATCAGACAGACAGACAGGTGTCTGACCCGGCTGCAGCTCTGTGAGTGAACCTCATCCTTTAAACCAAGAGCGCCATGACATCATCCTGACCCCGCCTCTTTTTACATCAGTGATGGGAAACTTATCTTTTCACGCACGGAATGGTGCGGCGGCCGAGACGACGAGCTCAGGGTCGTGTCGCAGTTTAACTCTCGGTGATGAGTGAGCATGAAGAGGGGGCTGTGTGTGTGTGATTACTCACCAAGTTTAAATTAAACAGCGTGGTCCACTTTGATTTGAGATCTGAACTAAAGAAGCTCTGGTTAAAAGTCAAGTTGCCATGGAAACCCTTCCAACACATACCTTTATTCTTCCTCAGCCAGCTCCGTCTCCTTGTGCACCACCACGCGGGTCACAGACATGTCCGGGTGCTGCTCTTTGGCTTCCTTTATGGCCTGGGCTAAGGCCTGACACACACACACACATGAAAACATCAAACACTGTAATAAAACATCACATCACGACTTCTCTCACTGTTTTATTACAGTTACACCACAACAACCTGCCAGTCGTTCATTTCTTAAAGAACGCCATCATGCTTTTTATCCATTTGTAGTTCCATTTCGCACAGAAGCACGACGCATTAGAACGCGTGCATTAACACAAGTCTGGTCTCAGTGCTGAGGAACGGAGGAAGTTCAACTCGCTCTCGTGCTTGCTCGTCATCTCTCCGACTGGAGCCTGTTAACCAAACGCCGTTTATGGTGGCGGGGATTGTTTAGCGAGGTTTTTATTCTTGAAATTAAAAGTCGTGTAGAACCTGCAGGTTTGTACTGAGGTTAAAATCAGTTTCTGAAAGTCGGTTTCTACGGAAACAGTGGTGTTTGTTACTCTTGGCTCCCACGCTCTCACTCTACATCCGACACGCGACTGCTCGGGCTCATCAGACCAGTCTCGACAATCTGCTTTATAAGAAGCGCGCACGCACACACACACCCCACTGAGAAAGTGTGTGTGTTGCACTCTAATGCTGACGCCATCTCCTGCAACACTGAACTCAAAAAAAGAAAAAAAGTCTCAAACGGACCTGAAGTAATAACATCCCTCAAGTTTAAATAAAGAACCTGGAGAAAAAGAGCCTCTCCGAGTCAACGACGAGGCGGAGCTTCGGTTACATTCCAGCACCGGTGCTCGAGAAATAATGCTCACTTTAGCTGTCAACAAGAACACAGCGCTACACTCCGATGTATTCATCGTCCCTACACGATGCTCCCACCACCGTGCTTCAGAGCGAGGGTGCCAATAATTCTGGATATCGTAACAGGTACTGGTAGGTAGATCAAGCAGCAGCGACAGCGGTCACTCGGCAAAATAAAGCCGATCAGAACGAAAGCAGAAACAACCAAGGAAGAGAGAGAGAGGAAGTGGGCGGAGTTTCACAAGATCAGTTTCGTTCATAATGATGGACGCGAACGATTTAACTTTGATTTTAAATCAATGAAAACCTTGCTCATCAAAAGATGTCACTGTAACCATGGAAATGATACACATGAGTGACGCCCACTTTTATAACCAAAAGCACAGGTCATGATTTATGTAGTGGGTGGGGTTATAGGGCTGCGTTCACCTGGTCGTGATCGATGTCCGAGTCGCCTGTAATGACGATGCGCTTCTCAATCCGTGTTTCTGACAAACCGCCTTTTAGTGTCTGTCAATTTAAAATCAAAGTTATTTAATAAGTTCAACAGAAGGAACCATTTTCTTTATTACAGTGTGTGTGTTACCTTGGTGATGTGTGTAGTCGTAGTTGTACACAGAGACTCCGCAGTGATGGTCTGAGCCGTCATGAGCACGCCGGGTTCGCTGTCTGCAGCACCGCCCACCTGCCCATCACACACACACGAGAACCGGACTCTCGATCTACAAGGCCACTCAAAACACACTTTTTTTTTTTTTTTTAAGCATAGTTTATCTCCCTGCCTGCAGACAGCCAATCAGAAGGAGGCCGGAAGCAGAAATGGAGAGAGAAAGTGGGCGGAGTTTATCACAATATCAGTTTCATTCATAATGGTCTAGTCCAACACCGATTCCGTATTACGGAAGCGAGCGCGGCATGAGCGGGCGATGGACAGACAGGGAGGTCGTGTGTCGGGTGCTGTTACCTGCGCGGCTTCGTACGTGATGGTTTTGGTTTCCGTGTGGACGATGGGAACCTCTTTGGTGGCGATTTCCGACTTCTGAGCCGCGAACGTGTCCGAGATGGTCACCATTTCTGTTTTTACCACCGGGGGCTGCGAGTTCAGGGGAGAAAAGTTAGTGTTTTGGAAACACGCCACCACAACTCACAGCCCACACACACTACAGATCAGCAGAAGGATTCTCATGCTCTAAAACTGAAAGAGAAAGAAAAGCAGGCCCAACGCCGCAAATTAGACGTCTGGTGTGATCATGCAACTCAAATTACATCAAACTCAAATCAGTGCATGCAAGCTGGAGCTAAAATAATCATCAAATAAAGGGAAGCAAACGCAGATCACATGCTGATCTTTGGTACAGTGATGCTTTACTGCAGGTCTGGTTGGTTTCTGCGGATAAATCTCTCACACACACACACACACACACACACACACACACTTCCCTGCAGGTAAAGCAGTGCGTGTTTGGAGGATGAGTGGGACGACACATGAGTCATCCAGACCCATGTTCTCTGGTAACAGGTAGCGCGCGCACACACACGGGAAACACCACAAAGTGCAATCAATCACACAAGTGAAAAAGCAGCCCAAACTAAGGTCACGTGTACAAGGACATTCTGGTCTCCGTCACTGCGTGTGGGCGGAGATTAACGGTTTATTCATTCAAGAAAAGATGCTCCGCCTCAGATCATCTCCGACTGGCTCAAGGACAACGCTAGGTTCTAG
The DNA here is from genome assembly GCA_026167865.1 of Notarius quadriscutis. Classification (NCBI taxonomy): domain Eukaryota; kingdom Metazoa; phylum Chordata; class Actinopteri; order Siluriformes; family Ariidae; genus Notarius; species Notarius quadriscutis. The sequence goes on from JANZLB010000012.1 coordinate 2,070,373, forward strand.
AACTTTCCTGGATGAAAGCTCCACTTTGCTTTCCCTGTGTGCTCTGAAAGAACTCGCATCAAAAGAGGCTGATGGTGAAGGTGTGGCTTTTTTCCCCCCCTATGACATTAATATTAATGAATCTTTTCAGAAGTGTAAAAACCAAACGGCTCGTCGTTCTCTCCGTGAGGTTTCCGTTTAACCAATTGGCAATATTCAGTACAGAAAGCTCCGCCCCAAACGTCAAAGTTTCCTGGTACGGTAGGAATCTTTTTAGGGCTTTAGGACCTTAAACTGGGCTTCCACCATCAAACTATGGATTTTAGCTCCTTTTAATAATTACTGCCACAGAGTTGGTATATCTTTGTAAACCAGGTACAACCGGGGCGGAGCTTACTCATATCACGACCAACCTCTGCCTCGGCCCTGCCGTTATAAACTCCTGTGTTTAGCGGAGAATCGGTAATAACAAAGACGTCACAGTTACACAGGAAGACGACCAGGAAAGCTCTCGCTACGGGAGGGGGGTCCGCAGCTTTTCTGCTCCTTAGAAAGTTCTGGAACCTTGGTGGAAACGAGTCTCTTGTATTTTTAACGGATACCTTAACGTCCTTGTGAACTGCTAGCGCCTTTCACCACACAGAGTACGTAAAACAGCTTGTGTGTGTAAAATGAAGATGGACAACTTTAAAGCAAAAGAATGAGAAATGAATAAAGAGTGAACTTTGGACAGACGTGTCACTGTTCTCTTGCTTCTTTCATGCGTATTAATAGCTGGAAACGAATGAGGCGGCCATTTTGTGAGACTAAAAAACAGGGAAAGAGATAACCGTGTTCTCCGATGGACAGGAAAGGCAGGAGGACAGGAATGAAGGGATGATGAAGGAGAGGAGGAGGAGGAGGATGGCGTAGTCAGCCATCTTTGCGATTTCATGGGTTTTCAGCCAATTACCTCCGAGCAACAGATCACCTGCGGGACGTGCTCCATTTCCACGTGAGACGCGTCACCGTTGACGACGCAAGGCTCCTCTTCTTGCTCCTCAGCCGCAGCGCAGGGACTGGGCGGGGCTTCAGGATCATCGGCGTGACCATTGGGTGCTTCATCGGGCGTCACCAAGACTTCATCTCCAGACACTTCGTCTTCTGCCAGCGCTGGTGGCTCCTCCTCTTTCACAGACACGATGACTGGCTGTGGCTCTGCCTCTGTCGGAGGAGTAGCTTCCTGGTTAAGCACCGCCTCTTGCTCCTGCTCCTCTTCAGGCTCTTCTTTGATAAGATGGGTGGAGTCTCTAGAAGCGGGAAGCTGAGCGTGATACTCCGCCTCCTCCTCACTCTCGCTCTCTGACGTGCCACTCTTTTCTGGCTCCACCTCTTCTTCCTTTGCTTCCGGAGCCTTCTCGGTAACCACGGTTACCGCAGTAGACGCCTCAGGGGTGGGGCTTTTGGGCTTGTTCGCTTTGACTTCCTCGATAACGATTATCTCCTCCACGACTTCTAGAACCTCGGGCTGACCGTTAAGATCGGAATTCTGTTCGCTCTACAACAGACAACGACAAAACAAACAACACGAAAAAGGATGGAGAGGAAAAAAAAAAAATGACCAACACAGATAAACGAGAAAAATAAAGGAATGGACAAAAACAATGAACTAAATCACACTGAATAAATAATTAATAAGCAGGAACATAGAGATGGATCAACGTATACGGATATGACTAGATAGATAGATGAAGCAATGTGTGTTAAGTCTGAGGTGAGGTGCGAGTTAGCTTGGTGTTAGCTTGCGTTTAGACACCACCTTGCCGATGTCACCGCTGTCAGACAGGGCGCTCTCCAGGTGGGCGGGGTTTATCTGTGGAACATAAATGGTAACCATAGGCAACTGTCACTCAAAGCATGTTACATCCAGCATGTTTTTAGGGTGAGGAGACACACCATGTACACACACACACACACGCAAATAAAAAGTGGATGATTTTCAAGGCACATTCTTTAAACGCTTGGTCCAGTCTGGTCTCTCGGTTATCCGTATTAAATATTTATAAAAGGTGCAAAAAGCACAGTGCAGATATAATTAAAGTAATTAGCCTCACTTTAATCAGCTCCAGTACAAAAGCAACGTCTGAGAATCAAGGCCTTTTCAAAGCGCGACTGCTAATTTGCTCGGTTTAAAACCATCTGGTTTTTCAAAACGAGACCAAATGTGGACACAACGTCTAAACAATGACAAACACGCAGAGTTAGCCATCTCGCGTAATGAGCAAGAGAGAGAGAACAGGGATGAGCGAGGAGGAAGTTTAGCATCTGAAGACAGAGAGCACCTTGGACCGTGCAGCGGCAGCACCCTCTGCTGGAGAGACAGTGCCACTGCGGGACTTGGGGGAGCCAGAGAAACACACTTTACGCAAAAACAGACAGGTGAGCTCCTCTTCTAAACTCTACACACAGACACAGGACAGAGGACAGGGGGAAAAGAGGACAAGAGAGAGAGAGGGACCCAATTATTCAGGTCAGTAAATTATCCTGAAGTAGTGAGTCAAAGTGACTGGAACTGAACACGCTTGGTTATAAACAAAACAGCTGAGCCTTGACCTCCAGGATTAAACCTGTTGGCCCGTATCAATCCTGAAGATAGACGGGGGCTGATCCGGTCCTGATACAGCACCTAAGTCAGGTCTAAAGCGATGCTCTATACACGATAAAAAGGTTTCTGTTTCATTTCACAAATGCATAACTAAACTAAACACAAAACAGTGCACTTGGTCACATGAAAGGATGTGAAGCTAGTTACCGAGCTGCGGTGGCAACTTTACGCACTAAACCACAGCAACAGGGTTTAATGAGGACCTTTCACAAGCTTTACATCGTCATGCATGTGGACTAAAGGGTCACGCAATGACAGGTTTAGTGCTCCACACAGCTATTTAAATTTTCACCTGCACAAGATCTCTTAAATTTAGATAGTTCTATTAATTTAAACCACTGCGACCCAGGACAAAAACTAAGATAGTCTTCATATCTTAAATGACGGAAGAAATGGGATGGGACGTGATAAGATGCTGGTTAAATAACTGCTGCAGAGATGGGCATGGCCTAATATTCTAATGAGTAGCTTGACCGACAGCCCTCTGTGACTCTCAGCCGACAAGCAACCAAACTCGAGTCAGGACTGCTCAACCTCCACGTAGCAACCACGCAAGTTACATGATGATCACTCCGTTTGCTGAAGCTCACGCAAGATTAGCCCCACCCACTTTGCACAGAAAGCAGAGAAAGGTCACTAGTTATTCGGAATTTAGGAAGGTATTCATGACTAAGAATAAATCGCTTCAATGAAGCACCGGAAACAGAACCCAGGACAACAGCCAGAGACCCCGATCGTAAACCCAGAGAACCAACTGAGAGTCAGGTGACCCTCAAGAGAAGGAGGAAGGAAGTAGAGGAACCACCAGGGAAAAAGAGGTGCACATGGAGAACCAAGTGATGCCACTCTGTCCCAGAAAAAGAGTCTTGCAAACACAGGCACTGAAAATCACCCAGGAAGCAGCACGATGGCAGTCGATAATACAATGTGGAGAAAAAAAAAAAAAATTACAGTGGAGAGAACGAGCAAATAAAGCAGAATCAAAGAAAGACATCGGTTATAAATCTCACACACAAAAATTCAATTCCAAAGCCAAGCACCACATCGCACGAGTCTCCCAGCAGGGATGAATACGATGCAGATTATCAGGAGCAGAACAGAGTGCTGGAGAACACTGCACTTTCTGCTGAGCCCAGATCAGAGCGAGCATGAAAAGACATCCACTAGAGGGACAACTAGAGACTTTAAGCATGGACCACTGTGGGACAACAACTGGTTAAGGGACAACAGCTGGTGGGATGACTACTGAATGGTCAAATGACACCTTCTTTTGGGGTCTGTGGGGGGGACGGCAGCGACGCGGCCTTCCTTGGGGTTTGTCAGGGGACGGCGGCGACGCAGCCTTTCTTGAGGTTTGTGGGGGACGGCGGCAACGCTGCCTTCCTTGGGGTTTGTGGGGGACGGCGGCGACGTGACCTTCCTTGGGATTTGTCAGGGGACGGCGGCGACGCGACCTTCCTTGGGGTTTGTGGGGGACGGCGGCGACACAACCTTCCTTGGGGTTTGTGGGGGACGGCGGCGACGCGGCCTTCCTTGGGGTTTGTTTGGGGACGGCGGCGACACGGCCTTCCTTGGGGTTTGTTTGGGGACAACGGCAACGCTGCCTTCTTTGGGGTTTGTGGGGGGACAACTATACTACCTTTTTTGGGTTTGGGGAGGGATGACACCTTTTAATGGCTTATAACTTCTGGGGTATGAGGAATGTAGAATGACTGTTGGACAACTCCTGGGGGATGAGAAATAATTGAGAATTTGGGGGGCAGTTTCTTTTGGATGGGACATCACCTGTCAGGAGGGAAGGCAACTGAGGGACAGCTGTTGGGGGGAAATGACTTAACAGTGGGTAAAGGACAGTTGAAGGGCACAGCTGTTGCAGTACAGCAATGCTGAAATGATGACCGTTGGCAAGGGTGCAATGGATTTGACATTTAGAAATAAATCCGTTGTTAAATGTTCCTGCGGTCAGTAGCAGGACGGAGCGTTACACAATTCACGCTCCGAATTCACCAACAGGACATCGTTATAAACTCTGCCAAACCATTTACACTGGAGTACACCAACAGGGTCGAATGTCAGGAGGAACCAAGTCCCTGCAGTCGTCCAAGCTTAGTGTCCCTGATGTCAGAATCACAAAGCCATCCATCGCTGATTAAAAGCAGAAGACTGGCTTTGAGCATACAGGAAGTGGTCATGTGGCAGTCAGGATTGGTTAAGAAACCTCCCGGGTGACTCTGGGTTACGGACGCAAACCGGCGCTCTGCGTTTACAAAGTTATGATTTTGAATCTGACGAAACAAAACCTCAGGCACCAGAGAGAAGAGATAAACAAGTCCGACTGCCACGTGGGAGAGGGAGAGAGAGAGAGAGAGAGAGAGAGAGAGAGCAGAGCGAGTGCTGCATGCAGGTGTGTCGGCTCGCAGGTCTGTGGCGTGAATCCCGGCGCAGAAGCACACGTACCCCTGGGACGGCCGGGCGCAGGCTGGTGGTGGCGGCGGGGCTGCCTGTCAGACGCTTTTCCCACTGACTGGGCCGGGGCTCTGGAGCTGCCTCCATAAAACTGCGCTTTAGCTCGCTAATGCTAGCCTGATGCCTCAAAACATCCTCCTGAGTCTTATCCAGATCCTATCGCCACGGCGACCGGTGGACAGGGAAGGGGAACCAACATCCACGTCATTAGTGTGAGAATACATCGTCATGGAGCAGACTGTGCGCGCCAAGCCTCACTGCTGGAACGGACCGATTCTGTCAAACGGCACGCGACCAGGGCCAACAAGGGGCGGAGCTTTAATCTAATCAGCCAATCAGAACCAATACATTCATTTTATCATCTGTACGGACTAGCATTGCAAATCCATTTCACAAATAAATAACTAGCCTAACGTTAGCTAGGCTAACGTCCCCCTCTTATTTCTCGCCTTTGAATCTTGATTTTTTTTTTTTTTTATTTCGTCACAGATTTGTCCGTTCATATTTGAACCTTGATTAGGTTTTTCTTACTCTTACATTCCATTCTTCATTGAGTTTCATTGTTATTTGACTCCCTCAATTGGTTCGTTCTCACGTCTTGATTCTTTTCTCCTTTTTTTTTTTTATATATAAACATTAGCTACCTTGCTAGTTTTCATTAGACGGTTTAACTCGGTTACTGGTTGCAGTCACGCTAACAGTTTATTTAGCGTTAGCTAACATATGAAATTCAGGCTGCAATTTTGTGTTTGTGATCAAATGTTTGATCTTGGTTAATAAAATATACTTTATGCTAATTAAGTTTGATGAAACAGTCTAATTTAACTTAAGCTCCACCCCTTTTGACCCTGTCGATGTCCGTCACCGTGTGTGTGTGTGGGGGGCAGCAGTGAGCCGAGGCGTTACGTGTTCTCCCCCCAGTGTAGTTGCTGAAACACTCGAGAGTGAAACACACACAGTAGCGACACAGTTAAAGGCTGCGCTCCAATCCCCTTCTTCACTCAACTTACCCTCAGAAGTGCACATCATCGAGTGACCACAGTGAGAAGAGTGCACTCGCGGAATGTTCCCCGTCTCCTGGCGTTTAGTTCCGTTTTTGTCTTTTAATTAATTAATGTGTAAATGTGAGAAAAAATTAACTGAAAGGAAAAAAAGAACAAAGAGAAAAAAGACACTAACTTTATTTATCCTTTACATTTTTATTAATTTAATCTTTTTTTTTTCACATAACACTTTTTTCCTCTGATTTTCCTCCCCATTATTTTCCTCTCACCATCAAAAATCTCACTCTTTTCCTGATATTTTGTGCATTTCGTAAATTTCTTAATTTTTACTCATTTCCGCACACTTGTTTTTCCCTCCCTTCGATTTACTCCATTTCTTTTCTGCTGTTACTCTTTTTTTTTTTAATTCTTATTCAATAGATTTTTTCCCCCTGTTTTTCACCTTCTTTCTCTCTCCTTTACCTCACTTTTAACCTTTATTTCTCTCGTTTTCAGTTTCATTCTTGTTCTTGTTGTGCCAATCTGTTATTCAAATGTTTCTCATTACTTCCCTGCTCACTTTCATTTTTTTTTTTTTACCCTCACACATTTTCCTCGTTTCTCTCAGCACCGTTCTGGAAATGGCCTCGACTATTTAATTTAGATTTTAACGATCTTTAAAATAATCATCTAGTCGAGTACATTTTTCCTGGAGTTCAGCAAACAGGAAAACTAAAGTTATGCAGTTTACATTTCCGAGAGGAGTGCAGAGGATTACTGTGTGTGTTTCGCTCAGGATGAACTCCGTCAGTAATGTTTAGTACTCTCTCTCTCTCTCTCTCTCTCTCTCACACACACACCAAAGCAGAAAGTAAAAAGATTAGTATGGTTAAGAAATAAGAGACAAAAATAGTAAAATATTACGCATCACACACACACACCCATTACACCATGCACACGAGTGTCCACACACATACATACATACACACACACACAGAATGAGAGTGAAGGGCAGCTGAGGAGAGCGAGAGCACGGCACAAACTCCAGATTCTGATCTTTGTTCAGATTTCGAAGTGAATTTCGGGGAAAACTCTGTTCCCGTCTGATCGCAGGGATACGAACCTCCAGCATTAGATTGCTATGTCTGACATAAATATTCTCTCCCTGCACTCTCAGCTTGCTCTGTAGAGTCAAAAACAGAAACCAGACAAAAACAGAACGTTGGCATAAATGGGGGGGAAAGAAAAAGAAAAAACGGTGAGTGAACAATCCAAACCCAAAGGCAGTTTAAAAACCCGTCCAGACCGCTCTGCGTGCACGGTATAACACAGGGTTTCATTTTTACTGAGTGTTTCAGGTTTAAAGCCCATGACAATTTCTTCTTAAATACAAAAATAAATAATAATAATAATTCCTGTAAAAATGATCAGACTCTCAGGCTGCTGAGTAGAAATACACGGAAATATTTCAGCAATCTGTAGAAATACTAAAACGTTTCAGTATCGAATCAGCTTTACGAACTAACATAAGCGTTTTGTTTTGTTTAAAAAAAAAAAATCAATCAATTAAAATAAAACACAGCTCAGATGCTTTATTCCTGATTTGGGCTTGTTGAAAAATAAATTAATGAAAGAATGAATGAATAAATCATGCACATGCAGTCTATGAATGTATAGATATGTTTTAAATAAATAAATAAAAACATTTATATATAAAAAAACTCCGTCTCAGACACTGGGTACTGTGGGGGTGCCCCACTAAATATACTCTCAGTCAATAAACTATACGGGTTTAAATGGTGATAAAACTCAATCTTTGATGTGAATATTCAGAATTTGGCAAAATTTCTGCAAATTTGTGGAAAAATGGCGGGACATGATAAACGGTCGACTCCATCGCATTCCCTGAAAAAGGTTGTAGTCCACTGAAAAGTCTACAGTTATCACTAATTGTATTTTAAGTTGTAACTTTATCCACCTAAGGATTGGTGCGCTCACAGAATAATCATAACCGTAATAAAACATCATGCAAAATATTT
>JANZLB010000012.1:2205357-2223699 GCA_026167865.1 Notarius quadriscutis
ACCAGAGTTCTGCCCTTGATTATTAACAAACTTGTACTTTGGCAATTTCATCAAGGTGTGCTTGCTTTCTGAAATCAACTCTCACAATTTTTGGAGGAATTTCATGTAATTTGGCAGGATTCTTTGTTATATGTCAGCAATACGCATATTGTAATTTCGTTCAATTCGGTCTCATTTTACCAGAGTTATGGTGGAATTGCCGGCGGGGGATATTGTGCTCTCCGAGTGCTCTTGTTCTACAACGTAGAAAATACAGAAACGCCTGTGAAATGAGTAGATTAGGGGTGCACAAACTTTTGACTGGGACTATGTGTATATGCATGTATACAGTACCAGTCAAAATAATTGACGCAACAGAGCATCACTGTCACTCGGAACAGCCTTAAATAACATTAACATTCGGTCATTTTAGCTTCAGATCTTTATAATCGAGAAATTCAAAGTAACGGGATTTTTACAAATTTGACTTGAAGACGTGACTCCAATTCAGCGTGTTCTCTCTCACCGCTCACGGATTAGAGCGCGGGTTTGATTGTTCAGTGTTTACAGCGCTCATAAAGTTATATAATCTAACTGCTACCTGTGAAGCAACAGCAGAGACCGGTGCAGTTGAAGGACATCGCCGTGTCCTGAAGCCTGCGTGGGCGCGCACGTGTGTGTGTGCATTCAAAGCACTCAGCGTGAAGTGCTGTGATTTTAAAGCACAAGAACTGGACTGAAATCTTTCCTGCTTGTGCTGGAATCGTTTGACGGCCCGTCGCAGGACTGGGCGTTACTACGAAAAACATCACCGTTCTCAGAGGAAGATCCTCCTACGATACCGTGATCTATCAGCTGAACAATTTCCTAACAGTGCTGTGGTGTTTCGTTGTTTTTTCCGTTCCCGATCCTCTGCGTCTGCGTGAATAAAATTGCATCTTTTTTTTTTCCAAGAAATCAGCTTTTAATTATTTCAAAAGAAAATGAGTAAAAATGCATCACGATATCAATATCGCCCAGCCCTAGGCTACTGTCAATCAGGACGTACTTTTCAAGCTAGCTAGGAAGTAAATTAGCTAATGATAAGCAGCAGACTGAAAATGATCGCGACGAAATGAGTTTTTAAAGATTTTGGGTTTTTCACGACACGCATGTCTTATCGAAATAGATATTCAATGAAACAGAAACGCATTCGCCTGGAGATCGCTAGTTCGAATCCTGGTGATGCCACAGCCATAATAGAGAGAAAAAATGGCAGGGAGGGGCGCTGTTCTCTCAACGCGAGCCAATCCTGGGTATCAGTGAGCTCGTGCATTCGGAAGTGGGCGGATAGCACTTTCGTCCGCCCCCTAACGTTGCATGAGCAGCAGCTTGAAAAAGATGCAGTCGTTGGCGTAAGCACATGAAAAACGAGACACAAAAGCTGTTCGAATTTCACACGTTTACTGAAATTTCGTACTCTAAGTTTCTTTCCTGTTTCAACCATCTTACCAGCCATAAGTTCGAGATTGTGTTAATCCTTTGCAAAAGTTGATCTTTGATCTGTGTGTTACGCTGATTGTGTTGTGGACATGTATAATGCATGGTGTAAGGCGGATTGTGTTCATCGGCGACACAAAATCACGCCTACCAGGCGATGGAAGAACGTTCCAGATGAAGTGTTGGTTTGTACAGCAAGGTTTGTTTCCATCTAGAGTTTTTCCACTCGCTCAGTTCTGGTCTCGGCATCCAGAATGCTTTTTTTTTTTTTTTTCCGTGGACGCTTCGTGATCAGAAGCGCGTCACGTCGATTTGAAATCAGTAAACTGTCTGCAAATTCACCTGCATGAGACTGAAATCAGAACGAGCTTACGGTGGAATAAGTTCTGCGCTCGGGTTCATGACCGAGTTTATTCAGAGATCACAGCAGTGAGGCAACAGAAACAGGAACGGATTATTTCCCTTCTTAACCAACAAGGCGGGGCTTATTATTGACCAATCGCAGCTTGATTTTGAATCAGAAAGGATGTCAGCTCCTCGTTTGATGTAAACATTTTATTTGTAGCCTGTTAATTGTAAGAAGCGTCGACCCTGATGTGGTCGTCTTTAAGAATCGTGAGCACTTTTATGTCACCCCGCCCTTATTGTTACCAGGGGCTTTAAATAACCACGTAGTGAACTTCAGACTTTGTTATCTTGAAAAAGTAATTTACGATAACAGCCCCGTCCTGTGTACTGTGCAAACGGTGAAGTTCTGCGTCGTGTGAACTTTAGCCGCCGCAAAACTTCATTACCAAAGGCCTTACTGCTGACCTCTTAATAAACCTGACGCTGCAGCCTGGCCGTGATTGAGCTCTAATCAGCCGTGGGGATGGGATTGAGGTGAGAGTTCTGATCCGGGGTGAGAACCCGGGCTCAGGATGGCGCCGACTCCGAGCTCGGATGTTAAACAGGTTCTGTTTGTCTTGCAGATCTTGTGCAGAGAACACGACGCATCTCACGGACAAGTATGTGTCTCTTTGCCAAAGTTCTTTCTTTGCCTAAACACACACCCCACCTCCTGCTCTTCCTCCTTTGTTCCGAGGCCTTGAGAATGTCCTGATACAGGAGAAAAAAAAAAAAGGTTCAATTACTTGGCTTCACGTGTTATTAGCGCTGCCTAATACGGATATTTAGATGTAGAGTTAACAAATGTATTCTGCACCACGCCCCTTTCTGCTCGGACCCCGAGCATTACTTCTATCTGTGTAGTGACAGCCGCATGCGTGTGTGCGTGTGTGTGTGTGTGTGTGTAGGTGGTAAACGCGGCCCGGTGCTCGACGACGACGAGCTGCTGAGTCTGAGTAAGAGGCTGGTGGAGGACGCTGTGTCGCGCGCTGTGCAGCAGTACATGGAAGAAACGCAGCAGAACGGCTCCGCCCCCAAAGATGACGCTCCTCCCAAATGACAGCGTGACCTCTAACCTCAGAGCCTCACCTGCCTGGGTGGAGCCCCGCCTTCTCTCCTCCTCCACATTTCCTGCCCTGCTTCAAGGGCGACGGATTTGCGCGTAAGAACGACGGAACGAGCGACGAACAAGTGCGTAGACGGACTGGAATTTTCTATGCACGTGGATTTTTTTTTTTTTTGCACACGGATATTGAATAAAGCAATTTTTCATAGAAAATAAAATCTGATTTGCGACCACGGCGATATCGAACTGCACCTCCGGACCGCCACAGGAACGGGCGTGGCTGTCATGATGACTGACTGATTTGATTTGTCATGGCCTACAGTGTTAAGCATACATTGTGTGTTTGTTTTTTAAACATAACAGGCCTTGTTTATATGTTTGTGCACCCTTTAGGCCGTGTGTGTGACGCGCAGTGGGTCAGGAGGATGCTGGACTCGGACACAGAGAGCGTGTACAGGAGAGCGAGGGAGTTTAAGACACTGTTAGGACGAGCAGAAGTACGAGCACAAATCGCACGAGAACTGAGTGTAACCGGAACACACACACCAGCAACCTAACCTCACACACACCTTCATCATCACACTTTAGACTAAAGAAGATCTAGAGCACTAAATGCTGGACAAAACCGACTTTTAATTAAAAAGTACTATTTTTTTAACGAGCGCTGAGTCACTCGCGCTAAACGAGTGAATTTTAATTTCATTTTTCTTCCTGGACAAAATGTCATCATCTGAGCTGTAAAAGTTTCACGAATTTGATCTGAAGTTTGAGTTTTTATTCTTCGCCTTGATCACAAAACAAAGTTTATTTTATTTATTTGTCACGTTCAAGGTTTGGTTGTTGTTTTATTTTAATGTTAAATAACGCTGCCCGTGTGTTCACCTGATCCTTAATTACAGATTTATTTCAAACCGTGTTTACCCTCTGCTCTGGTTTCTCTTCACCTCCAAGCGTTCTCGGTTAAACGGCGAACCGAAACGGAGCCGTCGCTGTCCCCTCGGCGCCTTCCCTTGTGTGCTTATTTTTAAATCTCAGAAATTCGTCGTGGATTATTATTTTTTTTTCTAGAGATGATTCCAGCGCTGATTGCTGAGTCACTTTCTCTTATAGGAGTGTTAATAAAGATTTTTTTGGTCTTTCCTAACGCATCGTGGTGTGTTTCTGTCTTTTTTTTTTCCCGGATCTGAACGCCTCCTACACGGAAATGAGTAATCCCACTGCTGGAGAATGAACACACTTCATCCTGGATGATAAGTCATTTTTAAACCCACCAGAACAAACTCAAATGTTGTGCTTTGGCTTATTTCTCGTATCGTGTATATATTTAACTCCTGACCTGCTACTCCAGTCGTTATGGTAGTTTGTCAGATTACCGTAATGACTAAAGTAGCACTTCGACCGCAACAATAAGATGAACTACCGTAAGCACTGGATGAGCACACCAATTATACTACTCCAGTACTTACGGTAGTTTTATTTTTATTCTTTATTCTATTTATTTGTTCGCACACAGTAAGCGTGCTCCTTTGGTCACTGAGGTAATTTGATCTTGTTTGTTTATTTGTTAAGTGTGTTTATGGTAGCTGTGCTGCTCAAGCAGTTACGGTAGTGAGATTGCGCGTTTGTTGTCGGCTTCATACTCGAGCAATTGTCCGTTTGTCAGACTACCGTAATGACTAAAGTAGCACTTTGACCGCAACAATAAGACAAACTACCGTAAGCACTGGACGAGCACACCAATGTCTGTGTTTCTTGTACTACTCTAGTACTTACGGTAGTTTTTTTAATTTTATTCTATTCATTTGTTCGCACACAGTCAGTGAGCTACTTTGGTCATTGAGGTAATTTGACCTTTTGTTAGGGTGTTTAAGGTAGATGTGCTACTCCAGAAATTATCGTAGTGTGTTTATGGTAGCTGTGCTGCTCAAGAAGTTACGGTAGTTAAATTGCGTTTGCTGTAGGCGTGATACTTGAGCAGTAACAAATAGTTTGATTGGTGGAACTGCATTTGTTCCGGGCGTGATACTCAAGCAATTACGGTAGTGTGATTGTTGTAGGCGAGATACTCGAGCAGTTACGGTAGTTGGATTGGTGAGATTGCATTTGTTCTGGGTGTGATACTCAAGCAATTACGGTAGTTTGAATTCTTGTTCGTGCGTTTGTTGTAGGCGTGATACTCAAAGAGTTACGGTAATTTGTCTTATTAATGTGTTTTACGTTCAGTAGTTTGAGTACTTGTTAGTGTGTTGATGGTAACTGTGCTGCTCGAGAAATTACAATAATTTCATGACTTTTGAGCATGATTTCTGTAGGCATGATACTCAAGCAATTACGGTAGTTTGCTTGTGAGCGCGTTTGTTGTAGGCGTTATACTCGAGCAATTATGGTAGTGAGATTGCTTGTCGGCGTGATAGTCACAGTAGTTCAATAGCTGTCTGGTGTGTTTGTTGTAGGTGTGATGCTCAAGAAATTACGGTAGTTTGATTGCTTGTTAGTACGTTTGTTGTAGGCGGGATACTTGAGGAATTACGGCAGTTTGAACGCATGTTATTGTGTTTGTTGTAGGCGGGATACGCAAGCGATTATGGTAGTGTGATTGCTTGTTATTGCGCTTGTTGTAGGCGGGATACTCGAGAAATTACGCTAGTTTGCTTGTCAGTGCGTTTGTTGTAGGCGAGACACTCGAGCAATTACGGTAGTTTATTTGTTAGTGTGTTTTCTGTATGCGTGATACTCACACATTTATGGTAATTTATCTTATTATTAATGTGTTTATATTGTGTGCTACTCCAGTAATTACGGTAGTTTGTATGTTTGTTAGTGTGTTTACGGTAAGCTTATTATTCCATTAGTTGAGGTATTATGCGTGTTTATGGTGGGCGTGCCTCTCTGTCAGTGATTCTGGTTTGTCTGTTAGCGTGATACTCCAGTCATTACGGTAATTTGTCTTTTTGTAAGCATGTTTATGGTCGGTGTGCAACTCTAACGGTTCTATCAGCACGTCCTTTTTTTGGTTGGAAACTACGGTAAACGTTGCTTTACGTTAAGCTGCAGAACATCAGGGTCGGAGTTTTCCAGATTTAGTGCGCGGACGTTCCCTCAGCCTGGACGCCGTTAAAGCATAAAGAACGGCAGCAGACAGGCAGAAGGACAGCCGTGTCCTTTACTGTGAGAGCAAAAGGAGAACAGGTCGTGTTCACACACTCCTCTGAGGCAATAAATCAGTACAAGGACCAAACTCGCTCAGGTCTTATCTGCTGTTAGAGGAACACAGCACAGCACAGCACGGAGAAGACACGTCAGAGGTCGAGGTTCGCTCCGTGGATGAGGGTTGAAGGATTGAAGCACATGACCCGGAAGTGGACACGCCCGTTTTATAGCCTTACACCGTGCTCTGGCTATAAAACAGGTGTTGGAACGTTTCCCGGAAAACTTCACGTGTAACACCTGCGGCGCGAGTTGTACGATTAAACCTCCTGTTCATCATCGTTCACGGTTTTGCTACTGGAGAAAGTTCCGGGTAGAACTCTGAACATCCAGGAACGCTTTTTCGCTTTAGAAGAGACGTTGTGTGCTTGATTTTCCTACGTTGCGAATCAAAAAAAACCATCGACAAAATACATCTCACCGAGCCGCTTTATCACTGGAGACACAGGAAGGACCAAAAAAAAAAGTGCATTCGTTTGTTTATTTTAGCGTTCGGTTTGATTAGCACTTCCAGGTGGCACGATAACGCAATTTGTTAACGGCGAGAAAAGAGAACGCTTCTAACTTTTTTTTTTTTCCTCAGAAAGAGCATCTACGTCTGTCAGTGATTGATTATTTCTGGATTCTGATCTGAATGTCAGAAATTATTGATTAATTGCGTCTCTGACGATCGTGCAGGTTTATTGATATCAGTGTGCTCGTTTCTATAGTAACCGCTCGTCCACGTGAACGGACGGATGTAACGTTTACAGGAGGAGTCTCCAGTGTCAGCAACAGGGTGAAACTGGAACTTTACATTTTCTCATGTCTTACACGGATGAAGGACGACTGTTTATCGCTGCTATAACGTAAGCGAGAACAGGAAGTAGCTTGTTTCACGGACGTAAATGGTAATCGCTGGGACGTTGCTGCGCTGTTATCGGAGCTACAGTGAACTGAACTGCACTCGGCTACATCTGAGAGAGAAACGTGGATTTCGTGGCTCTCCGATCTCTCACACACACACACCGCTGTTTCTATAAATGTCCCGAGGCAAATCCAATAACTGGATTCACACAGCGTGAAACAGCAGCGAGCGACAGCCGTATGCCATCATTACCCCCTAATTACCCTGAGAGAGAGAGAGAGAGAGAGAGAAAAACGCTCCCGCCGTATCCACACAGCTCCTCGAGAACGGGCGTTTGTGCTCACGCGGCACAGACACTTTCCAGACGTGACTCGAGTCCTGATGTGCTGATCCGCTAAGCTGCTGCTCATTAAAAAGTCCAGAACGAGGGCGTGCACGCAGCGATGTTTACATACAGCATGGTTCGCATCCCCACCGTCTCCAAACTCGCGACTGCAAAGACATCCGGTGGGTTGGGTTCGGTTCTTTATGGTCCACGTGGGAAACGAACACAAAGACAAAACGTGACACAAACCACAACATTCCTAAAGCATGTAATGTTTATAGCAGTGTTCCTCTCGTTTATCAAAGGTCACACTTTTTATCCGTTTATAGTTACGGTACTGTCACGTCGTTCCCTCGCGCAGTTTAGCTCTGATTGATTAACAGAGTGCTGACTCGAGAGACTCCTTCGTTAGAGAGACGTTAGAGACAGATCATCGATACAGAAACCTTTTAACCTGTTTACGATCACTGGAGCGGCCGCTGGACACGCCCCTCTGAGGGAGCGGTTACTATAGAAACCATAATGTAGTTCGTAATGAATAAAATTTAGAACATTTCAGAGTGAAATCCTACACACACACACACACACACACACACACGATCGTTTATAAATTAAAAAATGACATTGCAGTTGTGCATGTGGCGTAATTTTATGCACAAGAAATTCTTTCAAAGAAAATCCAGTCACAATATTAAGCGACATCACACCGGGGGAATCATTTCAGAGTTTAAAGGGGGAGAGAGACAGAGAGAGAGAATAAGGAAATGAGAGACAGACAGACAGATGGGGAGAGAGACAGGCAGGCAGGGACAGACAAAGGAAATGACAGACATGGAGGGAGAGACAGAGAGAGAATGGCAATGAGAGAGCGGGAGGGAGATACAGACAGAGAATGGCAGAGAGACAGACAGATGGGGAGGGAGAGACGGAGAGAGACGGACAGAGAGAATGGCAAAGAGAGAGAAAGGAAATGAGAGAGAGACAGACAGATGGGGAGAGAGAGAGAGGCAGGCAGGGAGAGACAGACGGTGGAGAGAGAAAGGAAATGAGAGAGCGGGAGGGAGACAGAGACAGACAGAATGGCAAAGAGAGAGAAAGGAAATGAGAGAGAGAGACAGATGGGGAGGGAGAGAGAGACGGGGAGGGAGAGACAGAAAGGAAATGACAGATGCGGAGGGAGAGACAGACAGAGATGGTGGAGGGAGATACAGACAGAGACAGACAGATGAGGAGGGAGAGAGAGAGAAAGGAAATGAGAGACAGACAGACAGATGGGGGAGGGAGAGACAGAAAGGAAATGACAGACACGGAGGGAGAGACAGAGAGAGATGGTGGAGGGAGAGAGACAGGGAGGGAGAGACGGAGAGAGAATGGCAGAGAGACAGACAGATGGGGAGGGAGAGACATAGAGAGAGAGACGGACAGAGAGAATGGCAAAGAGAGAGAAAGAGAATGTTAGTCTTCCTCCACTCCTCAGTGATGATGATCCTGCTGTCGATGGCACAGGATTGTAGTTCAGACTGCAGACTTTCTTCAGAGAGAAAAACCAGGAGAGACACACACACACACACGAAGCTAAAGGGAGAGCGCGTCTCCAGCTCGTCTCCAGAGCGGCTCCAGCTCAAGCGTCAAAGTTTTAGTGAAGTTCAGTTTTCAGACCGGGCAAAAACAGACCTGTGACCCTCCTGCCTGAGAAGCGGAGAGTTTTTACTCCGTGACCGCTGTTCAGAAAATCAAACCGAACGCATCGCTTCAACACGGCGAGCGCCGACTGGATCTGTACGGTTTAGTAACAGCAGGAGATCTGTGGTTTTGATGCTGAAAACAAGACAACGAAAAGCGTGACCCCTGTTGGAAATTTGTCTGAATGCACATGAATAAACATGAGTATGTAAATGAAGGCTGCGTCTCGCTGCAGCTGGAGAAGCTTCTCGAGTTTTTCAGCCCAAAATCAAACTTCAGCTTCAGATGAAGAGCGACGGTTGGCAGGAAACCCAACAGCACTGATCCTCCCTGTGAAGCACGGTGGTGGTGGCGGCAGCGGCATCACGGGCGCACCTTTGCCCTTCAGTGAACTGTTTTTCTTTTCTGCAAAATGAATTTTGTTTGATATCGGTTACACCATAAATATTGGCACCCTTTCTGATTACAGCATGTTGCTGAAAACATTTGGAATATAATATTTGAGTGAATTCACAGGTCAAAGTCGAGAGAGAGATGGGTTTGTAAATGCAGCAGTTCAACCATAAATATTGACACCCCGATAACGCAGCTGAACTTAACATTACAAGGATTTATTTTTAAAAAATGTACACCGCTACGTTAGACTACGAATCTGAGGACACATTGATGAGCTGAAAAGAGGTTCTTGAGTTATTTGATCAGATCTCTACACCTCGGGCTTCGCTTGGATCTGACCTTTCAAGTCAGCGTCATCCTCTGAATTAATGCTCTTTATACACTGCCTCGACAAACAGCTTTCTCTCCGACAGCCGTTTGTCAGGAGCGTTCAGTCAGGGCTCATTAGCTGTGTGTGTGAGAGAGAGAGATGAAGCGCTGGTGTTTCCATTGCAGTGTCACATCTGATCTCTGTGTGTCTGATCTCTGTCACACACACCAACAGAAAGACACAACAGTCCCATCACTCATCTTTTCCCTTTAAGGCAGACAGTCAAGTGTTTTGTGTCCTGCTGTGAGCAGGCTGCTAACAACGACACACACACCTCATCAGTAGCGCTACATGCAACAAAATGAAATATAGCAGTAGTTTGGTTCTGATTATGTTTTAGCTAGCCAGTTAAGTTTTTAATGCATTTCTCATTTGCCATCCCATAATAACCCTTCCTGTCTTTTCTGATCCATGGCGATAAAAAAAATCACACTCAGGGTTAGATTAAATCTGTTCACTAAACATCTCGCTTTCAGACTGACACTGGAGAATAAACCCAACCCTCAAATATCTCTAAGAGAATTAAACAACGCTAACGCGCTGACGAACAAACCCAACTCGCAAAAAGGTCCATGAAATGTTCAAGAAAAAGTTAGTGTTTGAAATAAAACATACATTTTTACTCAGTAGGTGTTCCATAAATAAAGAGCTAGCTAATGTTACGCGGAGGTACACTAAAAATAAATAAATAGGAGGCTAGCATGAAGAGATGAATAGCTCGTTAGCCTGACTGGCTATTTAGCTGTAAAAATGGGTTTTCAAGAGATAGAGAGTGGGATGGGGTGTGTGAGAGAAACATCCAAACAGTGCAATAAACTTTTATTTACTGCTAGTTCATTACTCAGATAATTTGTTAACAGATTTCGCTGTGTGTGTGTGTGCCCACTCATTTCTCTCAAATTGGTCCAGCACTACCTGGCCCTGTCTCCATGACAACCACCAACCAGGCAATTACAGCAGAGGGCCTTTTGTGAATGAAATTTATTCACAAGCAAAGTGATGGAGGAAGGAGTGACTGAGGAGAGATGGAGTGTTGTGGAGAGGAGTGATGAGGTTCTTGATGAGGATTAAGGGCCACGCCCAGCTCCAGGTGACAGGAGGCTAAACAGAGAGAGAAAGGGCATTTGATCCTGCTAATCACCACACCACCACCATCATCACCACAACAATCACCACCATTACAATTATCACCACCTTCATCATCTTCAGCCAGCAGGATGGAAACAGAGCTGCAAATACAGACCGAGGAGGAGCTTCCTGTCTGTCTCTCTCTCTCTCTGTGTGTGTGTGTACGAAACAGAAGGCCCTAATGCAATCCCCTGCAGACTGACGGGAGGCTCAACTCTTTATCTGATTAAGTAGAGACAGTACATGCCCAGAGCAAACAGGAGCCAGAAACAAGAAATTAACACACACACACACAGTCTCTCTTCTGGATTCTGATTGGTCAGGTGGTGCTGAATTTTCTATAAATGTAGTGCAGCTGAAAAACCTCACAGGTTATATCAGTGCGTTTGTTCTGATTGAGTACGTTATCGTTTCTTTCGGAGCAGCTCATTCACAGGGACGTGTACAGCGGATGCTCCACAGAAACGGATTTTTTAAATATCAGTTTCTGTAACGTTTATGGGAGGAGTCTCCAGCGTCAGTGGGAAAGCAGGAACTTTAGAGC
The DNA here is from genome assembly GCA_026167865.1 of Notarius quadriscutis. Taxonomy (NCBI): domain Eukaryota; kingdom Metazoa; phylum Chordata; class Actinopteri; order Siluriformes; family Ariidae; genus Notarius; species Notarius quadriscutis. The sequence continues at coordinate 2,216,769 of JANZLB010000012.1, forward strand.
TTTAGTTTACACGTTACAGTTTCTGCAATAACGCAAGTCAGAACAGGAAGGAACCCGTTTCATGGACGTTCCACAACCTTAACTAGAACCACAAATGGATAAAAAAAAAAACAGACATTGTGTGGTTCATTAATAACAAAACACTGTAAACATTGGCAGACTGTAGTGGATGTGACATGATATGAAGTCACATCACATCACTGATTAGTTTCCTCTAACAGCACAGCACTGCGTTATTCCTTACAAAAAGTCACCACAATACGATTTCTACAATTACAAAATAAATAGTCTGAGACTACTGTAGTGCAGTGGTGGTGAAGGTGTGTGTGCTGTTTCTCTCTCTCTCTCTCTCACACACACACGTTCAAGAGCTCTTGATGTCTGATTATCATGTGAAGCTAATCATCAGAGCTGGTCAGGAGTGCCACACCGCTAATAAGAGGAGGCCGAATTCACAGGGAGGAATAATTAAAGAAAACCCGTCAGTTTGGGGGGGGGGATTGGAAGGGGAAAGGGAGGAGAGGAAGGAGAGAGAGAGATGGGGAGAGAGAAAGGGGACACAGGAGAAAGAGCAGAAGGTGAGGGGCAGGGAGATAGAAAGAGGAGAGAGATGGGGGAGAATGGGTGGGTGAGGGAGGAGAGGGAGAAAGGAGAGAGAGCGGAAGGGGGGAGGGGAGAGAGAGATGCCTTCAAATCATCAGAACTCTCCCGACATGAGAGGAGAGAAAATCTCAGGCTCATGTTGGAAGCTCAGCGATTACAGGGGGCGTGACATGGAAAACTGTCTCTTGTTGTTTTTGAAATAAGAGACGACGATATGACTTCAGGACGTACTGCGACTTTTAAAGTGACTCTTACCTTCCCGGTCTGTAACAGCCACAGAAAGAAAGCAGACTGAGAGAAGAAGCCAAAGTGACTGAACCTTATGTAGAATCTCCTCTCGATTTTTATGGTACCACCCCCTCATTAACGTATGACTGCCAAACATATAGCGTCGTGGTAATTATGTTGCAGTCGACCGCCAGTGTGTAAAATGTTACTGGATGTTGGAACAGTTTCTTCGTTTTGGACTGAACCGTAGTTTACCTGCTTAACCAATCAAAGCCCTCAGGGAACACGAGCCGGTCAGTTTAACATCCTCTCCAAGATGCTGCAGTTAAATAAAACAAGTCTGCAGTTTTCTCAGCTACACAAATCAGCTAGTTTTATTTAACAGCATGAGGAAAAAGGAACTTCATAAACTTTACCAAAAGCATCTCAGAATAATATTAAATAATTGAAAAAAGTGTTTGGCACGCCCCCTGTAAAGGAAAACTTGATTACATGAAGGCTACGAGTCGGCGTATCAGACGCTCACTGGCTGTGGAGTGAAAATTGTTCATGCAGACGCTCATCTACGTTTCCAAATCTGTCACTGGTGAACTCTTTACCTACTTATTTTTTCAAATCAAACTGATTCCTAACTATAAATAAATAACTATTTTAGAATATAACTGGAGTTGTTTTGATGAAAAATATTGAGAGATCTTAGTGGTCGGAATGAGATTTAAAAAAAAAAAACAGAAATCAGAAACGCGAGTGTCGGTTTCAGTTGAGTTAATGTGAATTGTTTACTGGATGCGGATCAGACAGTTTTTTCGAGGTTGGCCTTGAAAGCTGTGAATATTAATCAAAATCATTTATATTCTTTCATATAAACACTAGTAGGATCTACTGAGAAATACAAAGACCTACAGAGCACAAAGAGGGGATTAGAAATAATCTTTCATTACTTTTTTATTTATTTTGATAGAGAATGGTAGATGTGAGACATTCAGCGCTTATTTATGCAGATTTTATAATTAACATTGATTTCTCCTTCTTTGTGATGTATAAAATGAGAGTTAAGATCAGCTTTATATTGCACAAATAAAACCATTTGGTGAAACTTTGAAGAAGAGAGCGTACCGATTTAACGTTTTTATCTAATTAGCACAATTAATATGAATTAAATACTAATTTGCGTTAAATTTGTTTTTACTAATTTTTCAAACTTTGTATTCAGTATCCAACCATCTATGTTCCTGCCAATTTCCATGTAAACATCTTGAAAAATAGAAAAGTTATTAAGAAAAAATAAAAATAAAAAAAAAACAACATTTGATCTCATTGGTTAACGAGGCCCATTTTGGACCATGTGATCCTCATATAGAATATTACGGCCGCTTTCTAAAAATTACGCCATTTTTTCAATCCTTAATTTGTAATATCTCAAGAACAGATATTTTAATTCTGTAAAAAGTCTGTTGTTCTGCGTTTGATTCTGAATTCAGTGAGAGCAGTCTGAAGCCGTTTAGATTGAATTTGAATCTCCACCCGATACGCCGACTAGGAGGCTAATGTAGCAAATACGCAACACAAGTCTCTCTCGATGACCTGGACTGTTTTTAAAGGAAGCGGCCATCTTGGAAAACCGGAAACCCTGTTTTTAATTTCTTTCGTTTTTCTCAAAACAGTTTGATATAACTCCGCCCATCATTCGGCTTAAACATCCCTGTGAATGAGCTGTTACTATAGAAACGAACATTAGAACACGCACATTCATATAAACATGTTACAGAGAACTAATCAACACCTCCTGACCAATCAGAATCCAGAACTCAACTCAGACACTACACCTGACTGACACTGGGTGGAAATGAGGATTTAACTGTGATTGATACTGACCGCTTGGAAATGTGTCTGTGTTTAAAAGTAATTGCCCCCTCAAGAAGTTGGAGTGGTGGCTGAGTGATGGTCCGAGCTCAAAGTGCTAATCCTGGGATCTGTGTGGATCATCTTCTCGCCTTCATCTGGATTCTGTCAAACACCTTACAGTGACGACACGGCGAATATCAAGCCAACACCCCCCCACACACACAGACGTATTAATACGACAGATGTTTTTATCTGCTTGCTCAACGCAGCAGACGTCATTTGTGTGTATTTGTGTTTGTGCGCGTGCACATTTAACACAGACCTACAGCAATGCAGGAGATACCTCACACACACTCAGGCTCTTTGATGCGCCTTGTTGCCATGGAGACATGGTCGTGATGGGAAAAAAAGGAGCACCAAAAGAAAGTGGGGCTTGTTTTCATTCACACTGAAATGATGGAGGGAGAGAGAGAGAGAGAGAGAGAGAGAGAGAGATCGAAAAACAGTGACTAGGATAAAAGGAGATCGAGAAAGACAAAGAGGCTGAGAGTGAAGGTGGGGGAGAGAGAGAATGGAGAGAGAGGGTAAGACAGATGGGGTGGGAGAGAGAGAAAAGATGAGACACAGACAGAGAGAGAGAGACAGAGGATGAGACAGACAAAAAAGAGAGAGAGGACCAGACAGAGAGAAGAGAGGATGAGAGAGAGACCGACAGAGAGAGACAGGATGAGAGACAGACAGAAAGAGAGAGACAGAGAGAGGATCAGACAGAGAGAGAGGATGAGACAGACAGACAGAGGATCAGACAGAGAGAGAGGATGAGACAGACAGAGGAGAGTGCATGAGAGAGAGAAAGAGAGACAGGCAGAAAGAGAGACAGGATGAGAGACAGAAAGAGAGACACAGAGAGGATCAGACAGAGAGAAAGAGAGACAGGATGAGAGACAAAGAGAGAGACAGAGAGAGTGCGTGTGAGAGAGAGAAAGAGAGACAGAAAGAGAGACAGGATGAGAGACAGACAAAGAGAGAGACAGAGGAGAGTGCGTGTGAGAGAGAGAAAGAGACTGGATGAGAGACAAAGAGAGACAGAGAGAGGATCAGACAGAGAAAGAGGATGAGAGACAGACAGAAAGAGAGAGACAGAGGAGAGTGCGTGTGAGAGAGAGAGACAGGATGAGATACAAACAGAAAGAGAGACAGAGGAGTGTGAGTGTGAGAGACAGAAAGAGAGACAGGATGAGAGACAGACAGAAAGAGAGAGACAGAGGAGAGTGCGTGTGAGAGAGAGAAAGAGAGACAGGATGAGAGAGACAGAGGAGGAGAGACAGAGGAGAGTGCGTGTGAGAGACAGGATGAGAGACAGACAGAAAGAGAGAGACAGAGGAGAGTGCGTGTGAGAGAGAAAGACAGGATGAGAGAGACAGAGGAGAGTGCGTGTGAGAGAGAAAGAGAGACAGGATGAGAGAGACAGAGGAGAGTGTGTGTGAGAGAGAGAAAGAGAGACAGAGAGAGAGACAGGATGAGACAGACAGAGGAGTGTGTGTGTGAGAGAGAGAGAGAAAGAGAGACAGGATGAGAGAGACAGAAAGAGAGAGACAGGAGAGTGTGTGTGAGAGAGAGAGACAGGATGAGAGACAGACAGAAAGAGAGAGGAGAGTGCGTGTGAGAGAGAGAAAGAGACAGGATGACAGAAAGAGAGACAGGATGAGAGAGAAAGAGAGAGACAGAGGAGAGTGCGTGTGAGAGAGAGAAAGAGAGACAGGATGAGAGACAGACAGAAAGAGAGACAGAGAGAGGATCAGAGAGAGAGAGGATGAGACAGACAGAGGAGTGTGTGTGTGAGAGAGAGAGAAAGAGACAGGATGAGAGAGAGAGAGAATTTTCCATTTAAAGTTTTTTTTTCATGGCTGGTTTCTAAAAAAGAAAAAAACTAACTCAAAGCCAAAGTGAGAATGAAAAACGTTGACCACGAGCAGCAGGTGAAGACGAGAAAAAAATACTTTGAATTTTTATTAATAACAAATCAGAGAACCTGCGACTCGATAAACTCACCGAGAGTCGAAACAAAAGCAAACGTTTGACTGAAGTTGAGACGAGGAGCCCAGAGTCTGGGATCCGAACAGCTTCAGAGGGCGGAGTTTAGAGAGACGCAGGAGGGGCAGAGAACCTCCTGAAGACTGACACTGAAACACATTAAACATCAAATCATCAAGTGCAGAGCTCCAACTCATCCTGTGATGGGTAAAGAACAGCGCTAATCCACGCTAATCCTAATAAACTGCAGCGTGTCGCTAACGCGGACGACGAGGAGAACTACAACAGGATTAAGACCGAAGGAAAAGAGAAGTGGAGTCATTTTCAGTGAAACACTTTTACGCCTCAGCGTTAATCCGTCTCTGATCCCGCAGCATCTCAGTGAGGAATCTGTGACTCAGATTCACATCTCCATCATCTTACTCATCAGCGTCATGAGCCACAGTGTACACACGGAGTGGAAACATGCTGAGTGTGTGTCACATACTAACCCATCTGTAGTCCAGTTAATGGAGAACTTTAACCTGACTGTCCTCCTCACTGCTCCTGTGGAGGAACAGCCCAGAGTGCGTTACAGTATGAAAGTCACTCCCTCACTCTGACACTCGGTGCTCCCACTGGAGACGCCTTCCATAAACATCACCCACAAACGTCTCGGTAAGTTCAGAACAAACTTCACCACATCAATATTCCTTTAAATATCTGTTGATTATTAGTGAAGAGTCCGCGGTACAAGTCCCTGTGAATGAACTGTTACTATAGAAACCAGAAGGTTGTAAAGCAAATGCATTAATTTTAACCTGAATCCATCCATCATCTCCATCCATCCCTGACCCATCCATCAATCCATCTCCTATCCATCCACGCACCCACCCATCCATCTCTGACTCGCCATCCATCTCCATTTCTCCATCCATCCCGACCCATCCACCTCTCCAGCCATCTCTCAATCCATCTCCACCGATCCATTTCTATATCCATCCATCCATCCATCCATCTCTGATCCATCTAACCATCTGTCTCCATTCATCCATCTCCTATCCATCCACACACCCACCCATCCATCTCCATCGATCTACCCACCCAATCCATCTATGATCCATCCATCTCCCCACCCATCCATCCCCTATCTATCCACCCATCTCTGATCCATCCATCCCCTATCCATCCCTCCACCCATCCCATCTCTATTTATACATACATCCCTCCATTGCTCCATCCCTCTGTCCAGCAATCCATCATACTCTCATCTCTCTTTCCACCCATCCCTCCATTGCTCTGTCCATCCATCTCTATCCATCAAATCCATCTCTCCACCCATCTCTACCCACACAGTATATAAGTCTTCAGAGTGAGACAGATGTCTGCTCCCGATTAGCTGCACCGAGCTCATCTCAGCCGTTTAGTGAAATAAACTTTAGTGAAACTGTTTACTTTTAATTTTTCACTGAACCTTTCTTTTAAAATAAACAGCTCTGTGATTAAAGTGTCTGTAAACATCTGTTCCTCAGGTCATCAGAACGCAGACCTCTGGTCTGATTAAAGCTGAGATTAGACACACAGCAATCTGCAGGAGGATGAAGCGAATCTCTCTCTCACACACAATGAAAAATCTCTTCCTTAAGCCATCCATATAGGGGTCAGTTGAGTAACCATGGTAACAGTTGAGGGTTTTTTTTTTGAGGTAGGGGCTTGCCGATGCATTCAAAGAAAGATGTGGCAAGTTATTTTCTGATAAGGAATGCTATTCACACACACACACACACACACACACACACACACACACACACACACATTGACAAGACGCTCCATCTACGACGCATGTATTTTTCTCCACAACTAACAAAACAAAGCAAATTGTCTTAAATCTGCGCACACATCATGGTAGTAACCTGAAACGCTTGCGGTTTCTGAAGGCGATCAGGTCGTTTGACTAAAGGGGGTGGGACTAATGTAACCCAGCCAGAATGTTGCTCTGTTTATGTTTTAAGCATTTTTCATCTGTCTCCATTGGAAGATTTAAGCATTAACCACATTTTTACGGACCCAATCTTACACAGCAACATTAAATGGACAAAAACTAAACCAGACTATAACCAGAAAAGCACTCAGAGCGCAGAACTCCGCCAAGAATCCTTTAAAAGAATCCGGGATCCAGAAGGTGATCCGGATCACCGCCAAAATTTAATGGATTGTTACTTGTGCCCAGTCACACCTCTGG
>JANZLB010000012.1:2231335-2245328 GCA_026167865.1 Notarius quadriscutis
TTAACTGGGTTCTCTTTATCTACTTTTAGGACTTGTGTGAAAATCTGATGATGTTTTAGGTCATATTTATGCAGAAACATAGAAAATTCTCAAGGGTTCACAAACTTTCAAGCACCACTGTAGATGTTCAGGACTGCACATATGCCATAAGCACTGTGTGTCTACCCCATGTTGAGAGGTGCAGGTAACCTGCTGAACCCCATTCATGATTGGAACTGGTGAATGCAATTATTTCCCGTGACTGAGAAATTCCCAGGAACCATGGATCATAAGCTTTGTTTGTTACGGTGGAGTGACTTACTTGCTTTATGTCCCAGGGTGCCCTCATGTCTGTGTTACCTTTTGGCTCTCTCTTTTAGTTATGTGGTCATAGTTAGTCTTGCTGGAGTCTCTATTTCATCTCCTCAGACCAGAAAGTCTCTACTAAGTCTTCAACATACATTTTTGGCAATCTCCAAACATGATTTTATATGCCTTTTTTTTTTTTTTTAAATAAGGCCTTTCTTCTCACTACTTTTCCAAAAATCCCAGCTACGTGGTTGTCATGGGTAAGGTTGTCCTATGACAACCATGACAAGCTCCTTCCGTCTGAGCTGTGGGCCTCTCTAGCTATTTCAGAGTTCCCTTTGGCCTCTTGGTTGCTTCTCTGCCTAATGACCTCCCTACCTGTGGATGGCCTCCTCTAAGCAGAGTTGTGATATATATTATATTCTTTCCATAGAATGGTTAAAATGGGTCATACTGAAAGCTCAGTGACTTTAAACATGACACTGTCATAAGATCACATCTTCGTTACATCAGTTTGTGAGATTTCCACTCTGCTAGATCTGCTCCAGTCAACTGTAAATGCTATTATTGTGAAAATGAAGCATCTAGTAGCAACAGCAGCTCAACCACAAAGCGGTAGATCATGCACAGAGCATACTGAAGTGCATAGCTCATAAAAATTGCCTGTCCTCTGTTGCATCACTCAGTACAGAGAACTGTGAGTTGGGAGCATCATGAAATGAGTTTCCACGACCAAGCAGCTGCACACATACCTTAGATTATTATGCACAATGGCAAGTGTCAGCTGGAGTTGTGTAAAGTATACAGCCACTGGACTCTGGAGTAGTGGAAAGGTTTCCTGTAGTGATGACTCATGTGTCACTATCTGGCAGTCTGATGGATGAATCTGGCTTTGGTGAAAGCCAGGAGAACTCTACCTATTGGAATACATAGTGCCAACAGTTAGGTTTGGGGGAGGAGGGATAATGGTCCAGGACTAGGCCTATTAGTTCCATGGTTTGGACTAGGCCCATTAGTTTTAGTGAAGGATAAATGTTAAACGCTACAACATACAAAGACAATTGTATGCTCCCAACTTTGTGGTAACAGTTTGGGAAAGGAACTTATTGAAATTCAAACTTTAAAACAATGATTTGTAAATAATCTATGGCCTGTATTGACCTCAAAAACAATACGCCAGCACAATATTAATTTTTTATGGATTGTATTATATCAGTTTTGATTCTAGCAATACATAAAAAGTTAGGATGCTTAAGCATTTACCACTTTGTAATGTTGCCATTCCTTCCCACAATATTTAAAAGATTTTTTGAGACTAAAAACACTAAGTCATGAAGTGTTTCAGGTGTTATTTTGTCCCATTCTATCTGCAAAAAGGTCTTAAGGTTTGCAATAGTACAGGGTCATTGTTGTCATATTTCTCATCTCAAAATTCACCACACATTTTCTATTGAGGACAGGCACCCTCTTCTTCTGCAACCATGCCTTAGTGATGTGTGCAGAATGTGGTTTTACATTATCTTGAAGGCAGCATATGTTGCTCCAAAATCTCTGTTTTTTCTGCATTAATGCTGCCATCACAGAAATGTAAGTTACCTTTGCCAAGGACACGGACATCCCCATACCATGACAGACCTTGGCTTTTGGACTTGTTGCTGTCAATAGTCTGGATGGTCTTTTTCATCTTTGGTTGGGAGCACACAGTGTCCATTTCTTTCAAAAAAAGACCTGGAATAGTGATTCATGTGACCACAATACACATTCCACTCTGTGATGGTCTATCCCAGATGCCTCAGAGTCCAGAGAAAATCCACAGCGCTTCTGGGCACAGTGAACATAAGGCTTCGTTTTTGCACAGTAAAGTTTTAACTGGCATTTGTGGATGTAAAGCCATACTGTAGTGCTTGACAAAGATTTGCCAAAGTAATCCTGAGCCCATGTGGTTATATCAGCTATAGATGAATGAAGGTTCTTGATGCTGTCGCATTCCTAATATCAAACCACTCCTGAACCAGAGATAAAATGTCAGAAGCATCTTACCTGAGCTAAGGAGAGAAAGAATTGAACTATTGCTCAGTGGTCCAAAGTCCTCTTTTCAGATTAATGTAAATTTTGCATTTCATTTGGAAATCAAGGTCCTAGAGTCTGGAGGAAGAGTGCAGGGGCACAGAATCCAAGGTATTTGAAGTCCAGTGTGAAGTTTCCACAGTCTGTGATGATTTGGAGTGCCATGTCATTTGCTTGTGTTGGTCCACTGTGTATTATCAAGTCCATAGTCAATGCAGCTGCTTATCAGGAGATTTTAGAGCACTTCATGCCTCTATCTGCTGACAAGCTTTATGGAGATGTTGATTTCCTTTTCCACCAGGACTTAGCACCTGCCCCCAGTGCCAAAACTACTACCATATGGTTTGCTGACCATGATGTTACTGTGCTTGATTGGCCAGCCAACTCACCTGACCTGAATCCCATATGAGGTACTGTCGAGAGGAAGATAAGAAATACCTGACCCAAAAGTACAGATGAGCTAAAGGCCACTATCAAAGCAAGCTGGGATTCAATAACAGCAGTGCCACAGGCTGATCGCTTCCATGCCATGCTGCATGGATGCAATAATTTGTGGTAAAGGAGTCCCAACCAAGTACTGAGTTTATAAATGAACATCCTTTTCAGAAATCAGGTATTTTTGTATTGTAAATCCTTTTTTGATTGATCTTAGGAACTATTCTAATAATTTGAGATACTGGATTTCTGATTTTCATGAGCAATAAGCCATAATCATCAAAATTAAAACAAAAAAGGCTTTAGATATTTCACTTTGCATGTAATGAATATAGAATATATGAAAGTTTGAATTAAATTATGAAAAAAAAGGAACTTTTTCATGGTATTCTAATTTTTTGAGATGCACTAGTATATTAACATGCATATGCAAAAGTAACATCTCTTCCTCCCTAATATAATACAAAATAGTGACTCGGGTCAAAGATTTGATTCGGTTTACACTTTTTGATTTTATTGCCAGGAATATTATTTTTATACTTTTTTTTTTTTTTAACAATACAGCTCGTAGAGCTTAGCCAGTTAACGCAGCAGAAATTATCGAACCACAGGACGGCTGAACAATATATTGCTGATCATTAACGCAATCCTGACCTTTGCAATGCTGAAATCATGCAATATGCAAATGAGGCTGAAATATGCTAATGTGCACTTTTGGATCTCTTTTTTTTTTTTTTTTCGCCCTCCATATTTAGCTGTGGCACATCACAGGTGCTCCAGTGCTGCTTAATATACTGCAAGATGCGCGCGTGTGTATGTATATATACACGAGAGCGAGAGAACTTTCAGTTGAAGGTTAAACAAAAAGCTGGAACTTGGTAAACTCTTCAAGGACTTCAAGTTTAAGTGTGTGTGTGTGTGTGTGAGCATTCCAAGATGATATATGCCTTCAACAAATGCATTGGAGTGTGTCTGCAATGCCTGATGACCCCTCTCTCTCTCTCTCTCTCTCTCTCTCTCTCTCTCACACCCAGTCTAAACAAAGCAAAACATAATCCAGTGGAAAGGTCAGTGGAAAGAACACTGAAGAGTTCACAAGCGCTAACACCGACCACCTCCGAGCTGTTACTTGTAATTTATAACCGCAGTTATCTGCTTTAATGTCACTGCATCTGAAATACGAAAAAAATATTGTGAGTACAATAAGCATCCAGCAGTGCCGCATTTAATTTTTTTAAATAAATAAATAAATAATAATTAAAAAAAAAAAACCTTGTGTAGCTTATAAGATGGATGAAAAGCGTTAAATCAGGGGGGGAAAAAAACTTGCAAATCTGCCAGGGATCATTTCAGTGCTTGCCATCATTTGATCGCAGCTTCTTTTGGAACTTACTTGGGGATGAGAGAAAGTTGTCCGATGCTGGAGTGGTGCCATACGGCGTGTGCTAGCGCTAGCACGTAGCTGCAGTACATCTCAGAGTAGGACTGGTGGCACGCCGTGAAGTCCAGGAGCTGGAAGGGATAACCGACCCACTCTGTCTCCGACGTTAGCGCGGGGCTGCTAATCACGCTAACGATGCGGTCGTGTAGTACGATCCAGTATGGCTCCTACAGCATAGCGAGAGGCGAGTTATTAAGTAAAAGTGAATTTTGAAAATAAATACTTCACCCAGAAATGCTGACGTTGTTAATAACGAATTAAGTGCGTTACCATTTTAGGGTGTTTAACAGAAGCCCAAATCAGAAACAGTTGCAGACGGTATGAACTCATACTGTGATGGAGCAGAAAAGTAAACCGAGATTTTGGAGTAATGTATGCTGCCTTCAAGACGACATCTATTCCAGCGAGATTTCAACAAATCACGTTCTGCGCACATTACAACGGCATGGCTGTGGAAGAAGAGGACGCCTGTCCCCGACAGAGAACGTGTGAATGAAAAATATGACAAATACCCCTTTTCCACCAAATCAGTTCCAGGGCTGGTTCAACTTGTGAGCCAGCTGAGAACCAGTTTGCTTTTCCATAGCTCGGGGTGCTAAGGGGAGCCACGTAATTACGTCACTGTATACGTCAGGTACGCCGCTGCGTTTGCATAAAGCTTGGAGAAACAAAACAACAGAGAAGAAGAAGAAGCGGCTGCAACAACAATAATTAATGGATGACTGCTGCTTTACTGCATCCATGATATCTCGTCGCTTATTTAAAAATGGCGACCTTTCACGGTCATGCTATTGGTGTTGGTCTTAACAACTCCGCCCCCCCGCTGACGTAAGCGGTTCTTTCCTCTGTCCCAGCAAAGAGCTGGTGCTACCCTGGAACCGTTTTTTCTGGCCCCAGAGCCAGTTCTTTGTCAGTGGAATCAGAAAACCCGGTTCCAAACTAAGCACTGGCCCCGAACCAGCCCTGGAACTGATTTGGTGGAAAAGACGACCCCGTACTCTTCAGCTGCACACCTCAAGACCTGTTTGCAAGAAGAACGGGACAAAACACCACCTGAAACCCTTTGTCGCTTGGTGTCTTCAGTCCCTAAACATCCTTGAAGTGTTGTGAGAAGGAATGGAAACATTATAAAGCGGAAAATGCTGTACCGTCCCAACTTTTTAAGATGTGTTGCAAGAATTAAAAACTGAAATGTGGTATTTTGAAAAAACAATAAAGTTCATGAGGTAAAGCATCAAATTGTGCTGTTGTATGGTTTTGAGTGCAATACAGGTCAAAGATTATTTACAAATCATTGTTTTCAGTTTTAATTTCAATTTCAACTTAGCGTCCCAACTCTTACTGCTTTGGAATTGTACGTTCGATGAAAAGTGAAAGCGTTGATTAATAGTCCACAGGTGCATCAGATACCCAGACACGATGACGCTCTGGACGGAGCAAAGGAAACGAAGAACGCTGATTAATGGAGTGAGAGAGATGGTCTGTTTTTGCATTCTTTCAGGATCAGGACGGAAGAGAAGTTGAATTGGCTGTTATCTTTCCAAATTTCCGAGCACAGCTGCCAGAAGCACAAGCAACATCAAGAACCCTTGACATGATTAATATTCCTCTGACCTATTTTGTGTTTTCAGCGTTCTGAGAACGTGTTTCAGTAATGTTTATGTATGTTCAAAACATTTCTGCCACGTTTGTACTTACAGAAACGATGACGAATGTTTCTGAAACATCAGAACCCGTTTACGCATTTATCTCGACGAGATCCTGATCTGGCTGTCGCGATATTAATTAATTCACACATTTCCGTTTAGCTGCTGTAATGCGATGTATAACGGAGAGGTCTTGGTTATGATGTCATGTATTGGGTGGGGAGGAGTTTGGTTTAGATGTAACGTATTAGGCGTTTTGGCTTGGCTATGACAGAATGTCTTGTAAATATTTAACCTCCTGAAGTGGTTAGAAGAATCATCCGATCTGTGTTCAATGTGTCTTGGCTGAATGTACAGTACATCAGCATTTTAAGTACATAATAATCTGGATACAATCAGTCATAATACTCGAACCACAATGAATACGATCTTAGGTTTTTGTTTTTTTTTTAATCTAACTGGGAACACTGTGACATGACATAATCCTACAGACTAAACGTTTAGTGCTGATCAAAAACATTACTAAATATTCAGATAAAGTTTTGTGTAATGGTTCTTGACAGAGCGTGGGTGAGAGAGATAGAACGACAAAGAAAAAAAAAATCAAGGATAGGAGGAGGACAAGCAAGCCAGAATGAGTGAACTTTGCAATGCATTGAGGTAAACGGTGCGTGAGGGAGGGACCCGGACGTACAGGTAGAGCAGTGATGATCAGGCCGATCGCATTCATCCAAGCGGTCACGTTCTCCCGGGGGACGAGTGGCTGACTGTAGGAGAAAAGACACATCAACACACTGTGCTATATAAATGTAGCAGAAATACATCCTTACACATTGTTGTTATTGACATTTTGTTCCACTACAGTCCACTCGACATGTTCGAAAGGTGGATTCAAACAACTTGGCAGAGTAGAGTGCATATCTCCACCAAGCCACATGTTATCAACATCAAAATCAGATCACTTGAACCTAGTATAACACTAAAGCTATCCACCAAATTTCATCCAAATCCAGTGACTACTTTTTGAGTTACGTTGGGAAAGGACCAAAAAAATAATAATAATATCCTGGATCCACAGACATATCCATATTTGCATCAAAATCTAATCAATTGTTCCTTGAACCATGACCCAACGTTCTTCCAAACTTCATCAAAATCTGTTCAATACTTTTTATGTTGGGAACAGACAAACAGAGGCGAAAATATAACCTCCTCCAACGCAGTTGGCAGAGATATGACTGGCAACAGCAAACACTGCCTGCTACAGGGATGACCTCTGACCTCTTGAGCACTACATTCAGTAGTGCGTTTCCCACATCCTTCCCCGGCACGGCGAGGGCCATCAGCTCCACACATGTGACGTGAAGCGCGTGTGCTGCCGGGTTTGGGAACTCGTTAAACCGCCAGTCGCAGTTTGGGAAAGGGCCTGGAGATTTTCCTGCCATCGGTGAGGCATGTTAAGGGAAAAAAAAAACAAAAAAAAACACTGTATGTACAGAATACACCATGCATGTTCAATCCCTGAACATTAAGAATCCTTTTTAAAATCTTTGTCTATCTGCATGTTTAATCAACTGTCTGTCTAAGCCTTGCCCGTCTATCCGTCTCACTTTAGTCTGTTTAAAATCGCTCTTAAATGAAAAGGATGCGTTAATATAAAACAAAATGAACACTAGGCTGGGATTCGGAGGACATCCACTGTTCAGTAGGGGACGGAACGGTACGATAGAGTCTTTGGGAATACTGCGAAACACAAGGAAGGATATTGTCCACAAGACGCCCGATGAGTTTGCAGTAATAGGTGTCGTCAGGGACCCAGATGTTGTCCTCGCGTGGGTTCATGCCAAACTTGAGGTAGGTCTCGCTGAGGCACCATCCAGGAGTACGGTTATCCTTTAGAGAGCTCATGATGGCGTGGACAAGCTTGCGTTTAAGATTGGTGCGGTCACGGAGGTGCCTTTCGTAGTAGTGCAAGGTGTTGTAGAGGTACGTCACTGGCCGATCTGAGGGATGTCAAACCAGCAACAACAGCTATTAGTTAATAACAAATAACTGAAACCAGGAGGTTTGAAGAAAAGGGAAATAATAAGAAGTCAATATAGCATGTAAATAGAGTAAACATGTTCTTGACTGAACCTATTACCAATGACCACAGTGACTTCCACAGTGGTTCTTCATTTTGTGTTCGGTTGTATAGTGATTTGTATTGATAAACTTGTATTTATGAACAGAATCCAGGCAAAGCTAGCAATCACACTACAATTGTATTATACCTACACCACCACATTAAACCCCCAATACAATAATCAACACGGACAGACTGCTGTGTCCTTTTCACTCCCCCTCACCATGGAACTTGTACAATCCGCCCAAGTGGTCCAAAAGGGTTTCCAAGGACTTGGAAACTGGCAGTAGCTCCAGGAATCGGTGGATGACGATGTCAAAGACGGGCAGGAAACGTAAACACACGTTGCCGAAGTATATAGGCAGATACTGTGGCTGGAGCTGCATGGGAGGGTTCACCTGCTCCGCCAGACCTTCAAAGTACAGTTTCTCTGGGTACTTCTACATGTGGGAAAGAAGAGATAAGCTTTAATTCGAGCCCATGGCTCCTTTCCAAGCCTTGGTTCCAGCACAGCAAGAACAGGATAGTCTGGTCAGATACGAAGATTCTCTCAAAAGGTAACAAAACTGCTGCCAACATTTCATTTATATCTGGTAACACTGCGAGCTTTTTCTTCATTCTCTTTTGACCCAAAACCCAAGTGCCTAAGTGAAGGAATCTGTTTCACGGCTAAACAAGCAAACTGCCAAGATGCAGTACTGCAATCATAAGGGGACAGGGTAAGGGGTCAGAAGGTGCTATTGTGATTGAACTCTCTCTCTTTAACATTTACCACAGTTACACAAGAACGCAAGAGCGGGCAAACACTGCAACTCTTAAAATGTCAGTGTAAAAGACAGGGCAGCATGTGCAGCCTGTAAAATTCCATTTAGGAAAGACAGAGAGAGGAGGGACTCATTCGCTGGTCTCTACACTGGAAGCAATCTTGGATAATAATGATAATATTATAGCTGAAAAGCTTTTGGTTCCAAAATATCATTCATTTAATTGAGAAGATGACTGCAGCGAGTCAAAAGTGAATTATTACTACATTCATCAACTACAAACATCCTCTAACGCTTTTCTGCAATGATGGACACTTGAGCTGTTAAAGGGCCCAAAAACACTGATCTCGCTGAAAATGAATGCAAGCTTGTAGAGATCTGCTTGCATCAAATACAACGGGTAACACTAAGTGTATAAAAAACCTATATGATTACTTGTTAAGTGATACTCTGACATGTGAAGCTTACGTTCTTGTATTGTGCAAGGTTGTCTTGTAGTAGCCCTTGGTGTGGTTTATAAAGTCATTAATTTGGTTGGTTCCCCCCAACAAGGTCATCTTGTGGCATTCTGTGAGGCGTTTCAAGGTACCTTTTGGTATGCTAATCTATATTTTGGGTGTGATGGACAAGGTCAACTTGTGGTACAATACATGTTTGGAGTGGTGAGTAAAGTCACCCTGTGGTAGGTTACGGTTTTTTGGGTGCTATGTTACTTTGTAATACAATACCTGCCAGGTTACAAGTTGGTAGTAAAAGTCTTTCGTATATTGGGTAAGTTCATACTGTGGTAGAACTATATGGTGTGTGGTGTACAATCACCTTGTGATAAAACTTATATTGGGACAATTTGTGGAAGAACTTGTGTGTTGGATAAGGGTTACCTTGTGGTAGAACTTGTATTTGGTGTGTTGGGTAAGGGTCAACTTGTGTTGGTATTTGTATTTGGTTTGTGGGGTAAAGTCACCTTGTGGGAGTATTCGTATTTGATGTGTTGGGTAAGGTAACCTTGCGGCAGAATTCTAATTTGGTGTTTTGGGTAAGGGCAAGTTGTGGTTGGATGGCTGTTTGATGTGTTGGGCAAGTTCACCTTCTGATACTATTCCAGTCTGATGTGTTGCGTAAGGTAACCTTACGGGAGAACTCCCATTTGGTGCTTTGGGTAAAGGCAACTTGTGGTAGTATTTGTATTTCACGTACTGGATAAGGTAAACTTGTGGCAAAACTCCTGTTTGGCGTGTCGGGTAGGGTCACTTTGTACCAGGTTTCGTCCTCGGCGTGTCAGGTAGGGTCACCTTGTACCAGGTTTCGTCCTCGGCGTGTCGGGTAGGGTCACCTTGTACCAGGTTTCGTCCTCGGCGTGTCGGGCAGGGTCACCTTGCACCAGGTTTCGTACGCGGCGTGTCGGGTAGGGTCACCTTGCACCAGGTTTCGTACTTGGCGTGTTGGGTAGGGTCACCTTGCACCAGGTTTCGTACGCGGCGTGTCGGGTAGGGTCACCTTGCACCAGGTTTCGTACTTGGCTTGTCGGGTAAGGTCACCTTGCACCAGGTTTCATACTTGGCATGTCGAGTAAGGTCACCTTGCACCAGGTTTCGTACTTGGCGTGTCGGGTAAGGTCACCTTGTACCAGGTTTTGTCTTTGGTATGCTGGGTAAAGTCACCTTGTACCCAGGTTTCGTATTTGGTATGTTGGGTAAGGTCACATTGTGTTCAGACAGGGTGTTGGCGTGTTGGGTAAAGTCACCATGTGGAAGAACTTGCATATGGTGTGTTGTGTACGATCACCTTGAGGCGTGATGCGTTTTGTGTAACTGAGAAGATTTTTTTTTAACTCGTAACAGTTTTCCTATTTAGGTGAAAATCACCCTGTCCTATGACACCTGTTGAGAAGGTTACCCTGCAACAGAACAGGTTATTCATGAGTTAGGTAAGGTTACCTTGTGGTAGGACATGTGTTTGGTGTGCCAGTCACTCTGTAGCCAGTGTTCCGGTGCGTTCTCTTTGACAAAGTCGCTGACGCGGTTGCGGAAGTCGTTGGGTTTAAGGAGGAGGAGCTGGATGATGAAGTAGCACACTTGAGCCTCATTGCCCTCATGACTTCTCATTGCCTACACAACAGCAATCATTGAAGGTGAATAAAAATAAAATAATAAATTCTACTATCCCATAATGTCAGAGAACATGGAAAGAAAACTCCTCAAGCTTAACCAGCACAATATTAAAAATCAGAGTGTGTAAAAATACTAAATTATACAGATGATTTCCTGTTTGGGGAAGTTACCAGTTTATAGTCCTCCAGCAGTGGAGATATTCTGTAATGCTGATATTGTAGTTTACAGATTTTACTGGACCTGGTTTTGAATTACTGTTAAAACATTATTTGTTGCCATTTAATAAATAAATAAATAAATAAATAAATAGAAACCACTGTCTATAAATTCCTCCATCATCAATACAACCCTGATTTTTGCGAGGCTCCCGCTGAGAGCAGGAATGGGCTTACAGGTAACTGCTGGAATTATTGATCGACTAACAACTAATAGAGCGTGTTGTTAAAAACGTGGGAGAAATATTGATCAGACCAAAACTCCAGCCATAAAGATGATTCACAGGAGAACATATTAGTGCAGGAGTGTTTAATAATATTACTTAAAGGGTGAGTTTACAGCTTAGAGCTTAATTACATGGTTTTACTGACTGTTCCAGACAGGTGTTGTATGTGTTCTTTTAAGAAATATACTATGTGAAGATGTTCACCAAACTAAGGCAGTGGGTGTCATGTTTGAGCTTTAGATCTTTATGGTTTCAACGTCAAAAAAAAAAAAAAATCCTTACCAGGCAGAGGATGAGACGGTCCAAAGTGACGATGTTGTACTTCCACACCATGTCATTCAGGATCTCGATGCACTTGTTCAGCTGCTGACCGCCCGCCGACGTGGAAAACTCGTACACCAGGAAATCGGCAAATGTCCGGACGTGTGCGACGAGAGCTCGAGCTCCGATTCTCTCCAGAACCCTGCAGGAACAACGACTACAAGTGTCAAGACTTTTCTGAATGGTGGGGTTTTCATCAGTACAGCAAATAGGCGGACACAGAAAAGACAAAAAAAAATACAAAAGCCGTTGAAAATGCACAGAAAGTTGGGTATAAGCAAGTTGCAAACAGGAATGAGATAGTTCTTGGAGGGGGAGGGTGCAAACTTATCAAGGGCATCCGCGTGCAATGGGAAGGTGAATCAAACACGCGCGCACACACACACAAAAAAAAAAAGTCAGACAAAGAAATGGATCTTTTAATACGCCATCACATTGCTTTGTAATTGTTAAAATGCATCCTAAGAACTTACAGTTGGGTTGGGAGTGAGCTGCTGCCCCAAGTGAAGGAGTTCAATTATCTCAGGGTCTTGTACACGAGTGATGGTAAAACGGAGCGCAAGATGGACAGGCAAATTGGGGCAGCGTCAGCAGTAATTCGGGCATTGCGCTGGACCGTCATGGTGAAGAGGGAGCTGAGCCGAAAGGCAAAGCTTTCGATTTACCAGTCAGTCAATCTACATTCCAAAAGTTCACGGGCTTTGGAACTCGAACCTTTAACCGAAAAGACGAGATCGTGGATACAAGCGGCTGAAAGGCGCTTTCTCTGTAGGGTGGCTGGGCTCACCCTTAGAGATAGGGTGAGGAGCTCAGACATCCGGAGGGGTCTTGGAGTAGAGCTGCTGCTCCTTCATGTCAAAAGGAGTCAGGTGAGGTGGTTCGGGCATCTGATTAGGATTCCTCCTGGGCGCCTTCCTTTGGAGGTTTTCTGGGCACGTCCAACTGGGAAGAGACCTCAGGGTAAACCCAGAACAAGCTGGAGAGATTATGCATCTCATCTAGCCTGGGAGCGCCTGGGGATACCCTATGAAGAACTGGAAAGCGTTGCTAGGGAGAGGGACGCCTGGAATACCCTGCTGCCACAGTGACCCGACTTCGGACAAGTCGGAAGAAAACGGATGGATCGTAAGAACTATTTCACCTATTTCAACTATTTCAAGGGCGGCACGGTGGTGTAGTGGTTAGCACAGTCGCCTGTTGTTTACGCAAACAGGTTCTGAGTGAGCCAGATAGACAGACATCTGCAATAAATGCACAGTAAGGAGCAGATGTAGTCAGTCAGGCATGAAATGAGGCAGTCAGAGGTGAGCGCTACAACAAGCTTCACTCATGAATAATCAATCAATCCTCATACGCATCTCATTTAGCCCCGCTGCTTCGCTGAAGCCCCACAGCAGAACAGAGTTCAAGAGTCCATACAGAGAGAAAAGATAAAGCTTTGTTTGGTCAATCAGTATGGACCTTTGGCTTTGGCTCCATGATCAAGGTACATCTGGTACTGTGTACGAAGCTCTTTTCGGGCACCGAGAGAGCCAAAGAATCCATCTGTGATCCATTTGAAAGTCTGGAAACTATCCAC
The DNA here is from genome assembly GCA_026167865.1 of Notarius quadriscutis. Lineage (NCBI taxonomy): Eukaryota > Metazoa > Chordata > Actinopteri > Siluriformes > Ariidae > Notarius > Notarius quadriscutis. Next base: position 2,244,555 of record JANZLB010000012.1, read on the forward strand.
ATTACATGCTGTTTAACATGCTTGGTACGATGAGCGAAAGAGATGGCGCTCCTTATTGATAAATAAAACTAATTACACAATTATGAGCAATTATTATAAGCCCCGCCCCCAAACCGGTCCTGGGTGCGGATTCAAGTATGAAAACATCCAGATAAAATGTCTAATGAAAAGAAGAGCGCTCCGATACATACGGTACTGTGTAAAAGTCTTAACAAACTTTGTTATAGATTTCTATTTTACGACTTCTGCATTACCGAGTCAAAACGTTACAAAAACATTTTAGGAGTTCCAAATGTTCGTTTTCCAGCACAAAATTAAACGTTACAGGGAAAAAAAAAAAAAGTTTGCTTCTAAACAGCATGTTACATACAGTGCTGTGAAAAAGTATTTGCCCCCTTCCTGATTTGTTCCATTTTTGTCTATTTATTTGTCACACTTAAACGTTTCATGTCATCAAACTAATTTTAATATTCGACAAAGATAACCCAAGGAAACACAAAATGCAGTTTTCAAATGATTTCATTTATAGATGGGGGGAGCTACCCAACCCTACATGGCCCTGTGTGAAAAAGTAATTACCCCATCAACCAAACAAACAATTAACTAAATGTAATCGATTATTGGGTTCAATTTCACGAGCCACACCCAAGCATGATTACTGCCAGACCTGTTCAATCTAAATATCATCCATCCATCTATTATCTATAGCCGCTTTATCCTGTTCTACAGGGTCGCAGGCAAGCTGGAGCCTATCCCAGCTGACTACGGGCGAAA
>JANZLB010000012.1:2480585-2491136 GCA_026167865.1 Notarius quadriscutis
AGTTTTTTGTTTTATATTATAGACACACACACACACACACTTGTGTGTGTGTGTTTTTTTATATATATATATATATATATATATATATATATATACACACACATTCGCACTCTCTCTCTCTCTTTCTCTCGTCATAGCATGGTGTATATGAACAGTACTGCTTCAAATCAGTTTCACTTCTACAAAAGGTTTTCAGTTTCTTGATCATTGTTTAAAGACTATAGAAAAGAACCCTGTTCTTTAGAACGACTACTCACTCGGAACAGTTCAGCCAAAATGAAAAGTATGTCTTATAAAGTAAAATTCCCTTTTTACCCCAAATGTAGTTATATAATCGACTGTTTTGGTGTGTGAAGTTTGCGACGTTTAGGCTAAACGGTATATTGTGGGCATTTCATTCTGGCTGAGGTATTTCTTCAATCCAAATCAGTTTGAGCGTTTTCATTAAATGGAAGGAAATGCATAACAACAAAAGAGAAGCAAAAAAAAAGAAAACAAAGCAAAACAGAAATTTCAAAATGAGGGAGGAGCCTCATCCAAAAAGAGCAGGAGGGAGGCGGAGTCTTGTCTGCTGCTCTCTGATTGGAGGAGGAGAAGGAGGAGGGGCCGAGGCTGATGCTAGAGTTCCTGAAATAAAGCAGAGATGAGGCGAGCGACAGGAAAAGGGAAGGAACAGAGGAGTGGATGAGTGTAGCCATGAAGGATAATGAAGAGAGGGATGGATAACATAGATCAGTGCTGAGAGGAAGAAAGAACTCAGATGCTGGGATAAGTTGACTCTGAGCTAACTTCTTTTGGATCTTTCAGTTCTGCTCGGTTGTACCACAACTTAACATGACGTTAAGTGCAAAATAAAGTCAAATTTATCTAATGTTTCTGATTTAACATTATCATAAAACAAACAGGCCGTTATTCCTTTTTCTAGGTACTTAAAATTGCTGTATTCTTTAAATTGCTGCTGTATTGGGGGATCATTTTGCTTCCTTCTTGAAATAATAAATACTTGACATCAGCAAAATTATCTGCCTAAAGAATAAGACAATTTCAAGCTTAAATTTGAGAAATATGTTTTATTTCAAGCATAATTAACAGTTATTCCTCAAAATTGAGTCGTACATGAGCTGATAGCTATAAGCCATGTATGCCAAGATTGAGTGGAATAATTGTTTTATTCTATCCACATTCTCTGGATTTTGAGAAACGGAGCATTTTCATTTTTAGCAAATTCGATCAATAAAAACTTTATACAAAACGTCTGACAAAATCATTTCCACTTAGAATGTAAACAAACAAGTGAAGTGACAGGAGCAATTTGTGAAAAATGCTATAATAATGATTCTTGAAAAATAAGAGATGTTTTTACCCTCAAATACTTTCATTACATATTTTGTTGCCTTATTTTTGGATTTTTTGGGGGGGTTTGTTTTCAAGTACAGTTTTTATTTCGTCCTCGGTTGGTTCAGCAACACGCTGTGCCATTTTCTTCTTCTTCTTTAGGGTTTTTTGTTGATTGGCAAACCAACTTAAAAGCGCATCACCGCCACCAACTGGGCTGGAGTGTGGAACAGGAGATACTGGAGGAAAAACTATATTCTTTTAGCTATTTCTGTTTCTTTTAAATACTTGATAATTTTTGGGGTTTTGTTTTCGAGTTGGTTCAGCAACACACTCTGCTATTTTGTTTTTCTCTACTCACGGTATATGAGCTGATATCCTTGTAGTAGAGTATTCAATCAGAGCACACGATTGCTCATATCCAGTGAATGTGGATAGAATAATGAGAAATATTTTATAATACATTTTGTTATTCAAAAGGTATGAAAACTGCATGTGTATTTTATCAGCTCTGGTACTGGCGCCTAATCTCAAACCATTCCACACTTTCTCACTGTTTAAAAAATGACAGACCTCGGCTGAAAAAAATAGCTCCACCATAAATCTTCTGGTCTAGAACTAAGAATGTGACGCCAGGAGCTTAAGAATACAGTCCTCCATCACTATTTATAAAAAAAAACAAAACAAAAAAAACACCTAGAGCAGTCAAATGTACATGACTGCAATTGATCCAAGAAGTGAAAAGTGCATGGGGTGGAAGAATTGATTTGGAAAATAAATTTAAAAAATAAATAAAAATCTTGAGTCTTTGTGATGCAGCATTACAAGCACTTGATCATCTTATAAAGTGAAAAACAGCATGTAGTTCCCATCGTGATGAACTGCAGAATTTGAAATCCTAACACAAGTCAGTTTCATTGCTTCTTGGGACTCAAAGTCGCATTTCAGCCGAAAACAACTTCAGACAAATAAATATCGATGATGTTTTCCTTGACTGAGCTTGTTCTGTTTAATGAAACTCCTTGTCACTATGTTTGCCCTTGTATCTGGTACTCTCGAAAGTGCAAAGACTGACGCTGAACTTATTAAAATCTGTGTCTTGTTAAGGGTCACTTGCACTGAGGGCATGTGAGAGATTTCAGACAGGGTCACTGTAATAAAGACATGCCCTTGAGCTCCAAGGGGGAGAACATACCAAGTGACAGGACACTGATATCTTTCTAATCTCTTTTTGACTTTGAGACCTCTGGGTAGAGCTCTAGAATTTTTACTTGCCGAAGCCATTTCTTCTTCCAACATTCATATTCCAGTTGTATATTTTCTATACTCCTCCCTGAAATCCATACATTCTCATTTTCTCTCTTTCTATTTATGAATAAATTCACTCAGAATGAAGTATGTAAAGGTGTCAGGACTTACATTGCTGGCTGGGGTCGGACTCTGTCGTCATCTTGACATAATTGGTCGGGAAGAGCCCGGTGACCCCATTGATTTCTCCTTTCCACCAATCAGAGTCGTCCTTGTTGAGGACATTGATCAGCTGACCTTTCTGGAATGTCATCTCATCCCCATTGGCTGCTTTATAGTCATACATGGCAATGACTTGACACACTGGGGGGGGAAGGAATAATAGAAATGTATTAAAAGTACATTTTGGTTAGAAAAGATATTTCTGGACGAGTAATTGTTTCAGTAGTTTCCCATCAGGGTAATGCTTCTGTTAACATTTTCCTGTCTTGGAAATTCGGCCCATCCAAAACCAAAATGGTAATGTTTAGCTTGATTACGTTACGTTCTATATCAAAATTTATATACAACAACAATGTATCAGATACTGCAATGGATTGGTGTGTATCCACGCCTTGCTCCCAGGGTTCCTGGGATAGGGTCCAGATCCACTGTAATCCTGAATAGAGGATAAATATTAAAAAAAAAAGTGTGTGTGTGTAACGTACGTGGCTGGGGCACAGGAGTGGTTTTACCACTGTTGGGCTCCAGCAGTCTTACATTTGAGGAGTGAAACCAGCCCTTTTGACGCTTCTTGCCCCGAGCCTACAACACGCACAACAAAGACCACCCATCAGAATCATTTCCCTCTGAAATAATGTATGCAGGTGCAGGGTATACACAGACCTGCAGTTCTCCCAACCACCAGCCGCAGGAGTTCTTATGGAGAACAAGGATCAGTTGCCCTGGAGTCACATTCAGCTGCTCTGCCATCGTGGCCTTACAGGCTGTCGTTACTTGTGCAATCTCTGAAAAGAATGAGAAGGTACAGAACAGAATAGTACTGTACTTTCTTCCTTCAGAGCACATGTTTGTTCTGGACAGGGTTTGCAAACTCACCTGGTTTTTTACCAGAAGCACCAGCTTTAGTAGACTGAAAAAGGAGTTGGAAACAAATATTAAACCTATTTACAATTCAGATCTTTAAGAATCTAATAAAACATCATTATAAAATTTCATATACGTCAGAGTCTTTGGGTTTGACGTAGTTGGAAGGGAAGAGTCCTGATTGGTCACCGATGCAGCCTTTCCACCACTCCCCCTCCTTTTCCATTACCAAGACAACATCTTCGGCTCGGAACGTCAGGTCACCTGACTCGGGACTCTCGTACGTGTAAAGAGCCACGTATTCTAGCAAGAATGGAAACCACACATCGGTACACACCGTAAAATTGAACAGAACAAACGGACAGCTGAATTAGAAGTTGACATGAAGAAAACACAACTCACCTTCCAGCGGGACAGAGTCAGGCAAGTCCAGATCATCAACAGTGGAATATAAAGGCCTGGAGAAGAAGCAAAGAAGATTCTGGTAAAAATGAGGTTGTACAGTCTCTGTGGAGTTTGGCATGTTCTCCATGTGTCTCCGTAGGGTTCTCCAGGTTCTCTAGTTTCCTCCCATCTCTTGAAAACATGCTGGTAACTGGTGACCCCAGGTATGAGTGTGTGTGTTCATGGTGACTGTTAGAGAGAGGTATCCTATTCAGGGTGTATTCTGCCTCGCACCCAAGTATTCCTAGGATAGGCTTCAGATCCACTGCAACCCTGGCCAGGATAAAGTGTTTACCAACGCTGAATGAATTGTATGAGAATAAAAACAAAAAAATCCTCTTTTCTTGTTTTACTTTCAAGAAACAGTTACGGATTTTGAATTTGGGTCACAGACTGTGAGGCATTAAGCTACAGCTGCAAGTTCTAAAGCAGAGAAGCTCAAACTGCAATCTGCGCACTGTTTGTGGATCAACACTTTTTGAAACAGCTTATAAGCTTCTTTTTTTTTTCCAGATGAATCAGCTAACATAATAATGTTGTTCCATGACTAATGATCCTCAATGGAAAATCTGATACCAAGCATGAAATGATTAATAACTATTCATGTCTCATTTAAAGCTAAAACTAGGGGCATCATAGCTCAGGTGGATAAGGCGCCATACCATAAATCCGGGGACCCGAGTTTGATTCCAACCCGAGGTAATTTCCCAATCCCTACCTGCCTCTCATTTCCTGTCTCTACACACTGTCCTATCCAATAAAAAGCCCCCCAAAAAATTAAAAAACCTAAGGAATTACATTTATAAGTCTCTGGAAGAGTGAAAGAGGGAACTTACTCTGTGTGTGTGTTGTTGGTGGCGGTCACCATGGAGACGTGGGTTTTGGGGAACCAGCCTCGGTTTTCCCCGAGTTCTCCGTACCACCAGTTCTCCTGCTGCTCCATAACCGTGATGATGTCATCCTTAGAGAAGCCCAGCTGAGTGTCAGTGGTGGCCGTCCACGCGCACAGAGCTACGGCCTACACACACACAAAGTAAACATGTTTGATGTGCTATGCACATTAACTCTTACCAATAAAACAAAGTTTTTGTTCTCATACACCTACCTGTGTGTGTTGTGTGTGTGTCGGTGCAGGAGTGTGTGTGGGTGTTGGTCCCTCTATATCCACTCGAGGGATCCTGGAAGAAGGAGATGTTTTGATAAATAGTACTACAATGAGCCATAACAACATAAACATGTCATTTATAATGCAAGATGTAAATATTTACTTATACATTTTGCTAACTTCTGTTATTTTCCAAAATATGATTTCTTCTTGGGTCGAAGCAAAGCCCAAAAATAGGTCAAGACTTACAAAAATTACCCCAAGAGTAAACATTGAGCTTTACCTGGAGTAGTTGGTAGGAGGCACTGTGTTTTGTGTAGTAGATGCTGTCGAATCGGTCTCATCATTGTTACAGGTTTTTTCAGCGTAACTCTCAGGAAACCAGCCGCTACTGCCTTGGTAGGTGCCATACAGCCAACCAGGCTCCCTCACAGTGGACTCGTCCACCTGACAGGAAGAGAAGCACATGATCAGTGTGTGTTAACGTACTTATAAGTGTGAGCAGTGGGCATGTGCCATCCTTGACTGCCATGCAATGGAGTAGTAAAGCGTCTCCTTCCCTACATTAGCTTGGGGTGGTGCCTTGAGCAAGCACTAGGAACCCCTCACTCCCCTGGTCAGGGTTACGACCAAAGACTGGACTCGGTAGACTGCACGAAGGAGACCACCACCTAGTGGTTCAACGGGCAGGAAGGCGGACCCAGCAAAGCATTTGTGGAGTGTGATCAGGGCGCACAGTGCCACATGTAGAACACTGTTGGCCATCCACTGCATCCCAACCTAGCTCCAGCCATTTTTATTCTGCCTTTCCCCTGGACCCATTTAAGACGGGACGAGACAGTGAGGCTGACGGCTGTGCAACTCTCCCTCACTCTAATCCAAGTCTATCAGCAAGTCATGACTTCAAATTCAAGTCCTGTGGTGGTGGGCAAGTGGCAAAGCAGCAGGTACAGAAATACTGGAAGCTGTAGTCACGAACCTGCACACAGGTGGCCCAGGGCATAGGGTAGCTCTCTGCTGAAATGAAGCAGCAGCAGAGTTCAGCAGCCCTCTGGGTGTCTGAGCAGCCCTGTTTAAGATTTGCTCTGCTCACCTCCATGGACGAAGAGGCTAGAAAAGGTGCCCCAAACATAGCCTGCTTCACCTCACCCTGGCCAACACACTGCAGCTGGAGAGGATCCCACTCAGCAGTCGAAATACAACAGAAAAATAGTGAAATTCCACGTGCCAAGGTTGAGGACCATTGACATGTGGGCGTACCTTCAAAGCCTGGATTGGCCTCATTAGTCACCTCCGGACCCACAACCGCCACCCACCAAATTGAAGTCATGGTCATCTTCAGCCCCGAAGGATGAACATCATAAGTACGTGCATGAATATACTCTGTATCTGTGTGACTGTGATTATATACCTCTATCAGACCATCTGCCTCCAGCGACAGTTCATCAGAGTTGCGGGCGGTGAAGGGATAAAGCGCTCTGTAGATGCTCAGCGTGCTCTTCTTGCCCTGAACATCAAAACCAGTTGGTTGTACACCTGTACCTGTCGACCACGTTAACAAGATTTAAGATGGACTATAAACAGTACACACAAACAGTGCATCAGCCCATGTACACACACAGAGACACATGCTCACCTGTTGTATTTGCTGTACTGTTAAACAATGCAGAGAGCTGCGACTGAAGATCAGCGTTTGCACTGTTCACAGGATTTATCCCACGCTCATTAACTCCATCACCCCCCTTGTTCTTGCTCTCTTTCTCTTCTGCTCTCTTTCTCTCCTCCCTCTCTTTCTCTTCCACTCTCCTTCTCTCCTCCCTCTCTTTCTCTTCTGCTCTTCTTTTCTCCTCCCTCTCTCTCTGCTCCTTCTCCTGTTGCGCAGCTTTCTCCTGGGCTTCACGGAGTCGGGCCTGGGCCTGAAGTTGCTGCTCCTCCCTGAGTCTGGCTTCTCTCTCTTGAGCAAGCCTCCTCTGGCGCTCGGCCTCCTCCTTCTGCAGCCGCTCCTGCTCCAGCTTGGCCTGTCTAAGCTCACACACACACACACACACACAAGGTTATCTTTTTGTGGGTGGGGAGAGGATCATTTTGTAAATGTCACTGCTGTTTTGCAGGTAGTTTATTATAAATAAATATTGTGAAATACATTGTATTTCCAAAATGATATTTTTACCATATTGCCTACCCCAATATGTGTTAAGCAGTTGTGTGTGAGCATGGATAACACAAAGTAATGCTGCACATGTAAACATGTATTTGAGCACCTGGCCAATTCTTCCTCTCGCCTCCTTTTTTCTTCTTCTTCCTGCCTCCGTCTCTGCAGCTCCTTCACTTTCTCCAGTTTCACGCGGTTGAGCTGCTCCAGCACAGCCTGCTGCTGCCGCTGCCTCTCTCTCAGCTCCTGCAACGTTCCCGAGAATACTTTCTAAATGCTGGCTGCAGATTTGGGATGTAATACGAACTCTAAACTCTCTCAACACCAGTCAATCTCTCCTTACCCCTCCTAACATTTCTTACACTATATTGACATTTAATAACATCAGTGTCTTAAAGGTATCATGTTCCTAGGGACCTGTGTTCCCAGAGTCCTTTGTTTCCACAGCTCTGTGTTCCCAGTACCCTGTTTTCCCAGGGTTATATACTCCAAGTATTCTATCTTCCTTGTTGCCAGTACCCTGTGTACCTAGGATCCTATAAACCCATAACCCTATATTCCTATGGTCCTATTTAAAATTCAAGTCAAAGTCCCTCTCACGCCTCTCTTCCCTCTTCCCAGGCAGTCTCCTGTCCCAGTACGAACCAGCTCTTTGAGGCGTATGGGTGCAGCATCAATCTCCGTTTTGATAGCCCTTGGCCTCTCGCTTATACAGCTAGGGTTACAGTGGGGGGCTAGTCTCTGGTAACTGCAAGAGTTTGACTTCCCTATTTGCATCTGTATTGCAGCATGCCTTGCCAGATGGTAGTAGGTACCATTTTTATTACGGTATGATCCGACCGCAAACAGAACTCGTGATCTCCCGATTGAGAGGCGGACACACTAACCACTAGGCCAACTCGCGGTCAGGGTCCTATGTAGGGTCCCTATATTCCTAGGCTCCTGTTTTCAGGGACCTATACTCCTAGTGCCCCGTGTTCTCAGTGCTCTGCTATCACAATACTTTATGTTCCCAGTACAGAATGTTCCTAGAGCCCTACCTTCCTAGTACTGAATGTTCCTAGTACAACATGTTCTCAGAGCCCAATGATCCCAGTACAGTATGTTCCCAGTACCAAATATTCTCAGAGCCCTACAATTCTAGTAACCCCATGTTCTTAGAGCACTACATTCCCAGAACTGTAATCTCCCAGACCCACATATACCTAGAGTCCTATTCTCCCAGAATGCTCTGTTCCTAGAGCTCTGTGTTCCCAGGGACCTTTGTCTTGATTATAATCCTATGGTCATTCAACATCTATACCTCTGTTGTATTATTTACAAACATGTTACAATTGTATTTCCAATACACTGTGATGATACAAACCAAAATAATGAAAGGAGTCCATTAATGATGTTATGAATTGAATTAGACAACGTGCAACTGGCAAGTAAACTCAGACACACAGAGCTGCCATAAAAACCTCACCACAAACTTACTATAAACAGTCATCAACGGTTTAGCCATTGCAGTTATGATCAGACAAACATGAATAAAATTCAGCGAACAGGTAAGTTTATGGGGGGAAAAGAAAGATTTATTTCTGGTAATAATTACTTTCACTTTGTGCCGATTTAAATAGCTGAACTTTGACCTGTGAATTTAAATGCCTTAGTCTTGTGAGCCAATCGAAACAAATGGGTGGAGCTGATCTCTTTAATTGGTAAAAAAAAAAAAATGGAGATACTGGTTATTTCTTACTGTTGCTTGGCACACATCTGAAAATAAAAAGCTACCCACAACGAATCACCTCTAAGTCACGTGAAAGCTCAAGGATTACAATATTTGTTTTGCATCAGTCTGATTATGTACTTCATGCAAACAAGGCTCTGATCTCAATTTAGTTGTCATGCCTAAATAAAGCCTCAAATTCAGCTGAAGTAGTTTAGTCTTGGAAATTAAACTGAAAACAGATAAATTTGCAAAAGAATATGCGACCTTCTGTTTATACAACACCAATTCTTGTCTTTGTATTGTATTCAAGTGAGTATAGGTTAAAATAATTTGCAAATCATTGCATTCTGGTTGGTGGGATGGTGGTGTAGTAGTTAGCACTGTCGCCTCACAGCAAGAAGGTTCTGGGTTTGAGCCCAGTGGTCAACAGGGGCCTTCTGTGTGGAGTTTGCATGTTCTCCCTGTGTCTGCGTGGGTTTCCTCTGGGTGCTCTGGTTTCCCCCCACAGTCCAAAGACATGCAGGTTAGACTAACTGGTCGCTCTAAATTGACCGTAGGTGTGAATGTGAATGGTTGTTTGTCTCTGTGTCAGCCCTGTGATGACCTGGTGACTTGTCCAGGATGTACCCCATCTCTCGCCCATAGTCAGCTGGGATAGGCTCCAGCTTGCCTGCGGCCCTCTAGAACAGGATAAGCGGCTGCAGATAATGGATGGATGGATGTTCTCTGCTACATTATGTAATTTATAGCCATAGTACTTTATTAAATTACAGATTTTGCTCAAGAATATTGTGTATTATTGGGTAACTTATGTGCATATTTCTTTAACAGGTTCTATAAAATTATTTGTATCTTTTCAGTTTATTATTATTATTATTATTATTGCTGTTAATAAAACTTTTGTCAGGGTGCAGGCACGGACTGATGCAAGCGCAGAGGAAGGCGGGTATGTCACAAACTGTAAACAAATTCAAATCGGCATGCAGAAGTCATAGTAAGGGACATGCAAGGGTCAGGCGATCAACAAACAGGATATCAGAGGGCAGATGAGGAAATGGAGTCAGGAAACAAACGTAAACAAATGTCTAAGCACTAGAAGTCAGTCAGGAGATCAGAAGGCTTGGTATGATCAGGTACAGAGACACAGAACGATACTTTGCAAGGTGTGCTTGTGAATGCTGAGCTTATATACAGAAGCAGTGCTTAACTAATAAGAAACAGGCACCCTTGTTAGTATTCCGGAGATGAGGGGCGCTATGGCTCTTGGGAGTTATAGTCCGGAGTGGCCGTGTGAGTGAGTGCACTTCTTAAAAAAAGGTTTTGATGGAGTTATAGAAATAGTTTGAAATGTGTCGAGACATTCTGGCAGCCACATCATCTTAAAGCATATACACAGTGGCGGCACGGTGGTGTAGTGGTTAGCACTGTCGCCTCACAGCAAGAAGGTTCCGGGTTCGAACCCAGCGG
>JANZLB010000012.1:2531620-2542284 GCA_026167865.1 Notarius quadriscutis
AAGCTTTATGGAGATGCCAATTTCCTTTTCCAGCAGGACTTAGCACCTGCCCACAGTGCCAAAACTACTACCAAATGGTTTCCTGACCATGCTATTACTGTGCATGATTGGCTAGCCAACTCATCTGACCTGAATGCTATCTATGGGATATTGTCAAGAGGAATATGAGAAATGCCCAATCCAAAAATACAGACCTGAGCAACCTGGGTTTCAATAACACTTTTTAGAAATAAATCCTGCTTTTCATTCCAGGCTAGGAGATACCTGTTTTCAGCGAGTTTTTTGCCCTTATTCAGTGTTCTCCCCAGGATTAAAATAAAGCCCTAAGTTTTGGGTGGCCACAGGCCACCCTGCGCAGCCTGTAGGGTGGAGAGTACGTAGATGCATGGGGGGGGGGGGGGTATAAGTGGGGGTTTCCCCAAAATTTTGATTTCCCCAAAATTCTTCCCCAGATTTTCCCCAAAATTTTGAAAAAAGGGAGCCCATTTAGTGGCATCTGATGACTTTTAGGAGCATTTTATGGTGGTACTGACACTGTCACTTTTTACTGTTAACATGCTTGAAAAGTTTGCTACAGCAAGTAGAGGTCTGTGATGGTGTGGTTTGCAGCATGGGGTTCACATGAGCAATAAATAAAGTCTTCATCTGACAACAATGTAATGAAACTGTTTTATTACTTGAACCACTGCCAGAATACCACTAACTAAAAGTTTAAATGAGTTCTGTTGCAGTTAGAAAAATTAATAATACCCTCTTGTAGACTGCATTTACTGCACAAATGCCCTTTATACTTAGGCTTACTTAATACTTCATACTTTGGATAAAATTGTTATTGACTGTTACACACTTATCAACCTTTGTGACTCAGTTGTGCCTTTTGAATAGAGAATAAATGAAGAGGGAACTGAACATTAACTGCTTATATTGAAATTATTATTACAAGGGTGATTATAGTTACTGTATGACTACATATAATACTATAACTGGAATGTGCTGATTCTGTTAGCATTTGTAATTATTGTACCATCTGCCATTAGATAAAATTAAAATAAAATCTTACAATATTGTTTGAAAGTCTAGAGCAAGATATTTTGTTATTGTACAAATAATAACACTTCAAATATTGTTTTAACAGTAATAAGCATCACTGTATAAATGAAAGAGTGCAAATAGCTCTGTAACTAGATGTCCTTGGTGTTGTTGAGACATGGAGGGCTGGGAATACCAACGAGCCCACAGTTCAGGTAGGAGTCCTTTGAGAGTAAATGCTTTGGCTTTCACAACATTCTGTTCCCAAAAGCTGATGTCAGGAAAAATTCTTTACACAAAGAAGCTTTTCTTGCTTTTGTAGTTTTTTTTTTAAACTGTTCTTCCATGTTGGGACTCTTCGGGAAAAAGAAGGTCTATTCCAACATGTAGCTAATGCTAGGTCACAAATCTGCACCATCACTCCAGTTGTTTTGAGGAATTTTGTATGGATCATAACCACTAATAAATTATAATTTCTGCGTATATCTGTCCTTCGCTTCTTTCTGACTAAGATTATCTGAGTAATCTGGTAGTCGAGCTTTTTTATTTAGCTGTAGTTTTCTTCAGACAACAGCAACAGATGTCGGATATCTTCGCTTGGCTTCAGTATGTGAACAGTATGTAAATAAAGTTCACTTGTCCCCCAGGTATAGGATAGCGACAGTTGCTAACGTAAATGTGCAAGGGGTCTATAGTGTTCGAGTTCCATGTGGTTCGCGATCACACTGTGCACAAGTCAAACTGAACCACACCCGAGTGCACTTCTTCCAAGCAGTCCGAGTGAATCGGAGCTGAGTGTAATCAACTATTCAAACAAAACAGACTTTGGGGTTCAAACGTGCTCAGGTGTAGTACGGATCACCAAGTGTGAGTACACCTTTAGAATAAAATGGAAATATAAATTAAGATGAGTATAAATAGGACCAACCTTGTGGTACGGCTTAACAATCCTAAATCAAAATGTGTGCTCTGTATTTGCTTGGGCTCCTGAGAGAACGTGTCTTCCGACTTCGTCTGGATAGAGCCTACACGGGCGCACTCCATCCAATTTCATCTCAACTGTGAAGCCATCATGGGGGCAGCCATGGCCTGAAGGTTAGAGAAGCAGCCTTGGGCCAAAGGGGTTGCTGGTTTGATTCCTGGGACCGGCAGAAAAAATGTGAGGGGAGTTGAGTGAATGAACAGCACTTTCCCCTCCCTCTGTATCATGGCTGAAGTGCCCTTGAACAAGGCATCGAACCCCTAACTGCTCCCTGGGCACTGTAGTATAGCTGCCCAGTGCTCTAGGTATGGGTGTGTGCTCATTGCTCACTTGTGTGTTCACTGCTTCAGAGGAGGAATTTCACTGAGCTTGAGTGTACATGTGACAAATAAAGGCTGTAGACTCCTGGATGAAGATCTTTCCAGCCACAGTAATCACCCATATTCCCTCTTGCACCTCATCAAAATGCGTTTTATTAACGATTCTCTGCACCTCAAATGTTTTTATACACAGGCCCAGCCCACGTGTCTTTCGGTATATCTTTTTTTTTTTGTATGTGTGTTTATGTCATACATAGAAACTAACATCTTTCTTTGAGATGATTCGTAATATAGCTAAGCTCTCCCTTGGCATTTATTTTCAAACTCAATCTGGTTTAGGGTTTGAATGGATTTCAGTGACATTCACTCGCTTTAATTTTTTGAGAAGTCAAGGCTGTAGGAAATCTTCCAGATCTCTCTAGCTAGCTAATCACTGAGGCTACCGCGAACTGGCCTAGTGGTTAGTTCTACTCGCGGTCAAGCCATATCAAAGACCATCATAAAACTTGTACCTACTGCCGTCTGGCAAGGCATGCCACAATACAGATGTGAGTAGGGAGTCAAACTCTCGCGGTTACCAGAGGACACGCCCCCCGCACCGTGAATAGCTGTATAGGCGAGAGGCTGAGGGCTATAGTAGTGGAGATCAGCACCACCCAATGTGCCTTAAGGGCCTGGTTAGTACTGGGACGGGAGATTGCCTGGGAAGACCAGGCCCTGGCACGGAAAGGACTTTAACTTTGACAAAGCTGTAGGAAATCTTCCAGATCTCTCACTCAGAGATTGATATGAATTTCTGGAAGGTTGTAAATTTCCCTAATGTTCAAGTAGTGAAAACTGTGGAAGCACTGTTGCTTGGCAACTGAAATGTGAAACTTTAAGCGAATCACTGAGACTAACAATGTATCTAGCCAGAATCTAGCTGTTGAGTTAGTGTCAGTGTACTTACAATTAACATCCAACTCAAAACACACTCCTGTAGGTTCTGCCATATTGAGAAACATCAACGTAGAAAGATGTCAATATCACAACAGTGGAATCTCACAAACAACATGAACAGAAGGTCATTTAAATGTCGTCGTTCTGAAAAATGTAGATTTCGCACCACCCTGAATAAACTCTGAGGGACTATTCAGAAACAACAGTGTCTCTGCTATAGAAACCAGGTCGACTTGTCTACATCAGCGTTATACAGAGCTCACTGGCCTGTTTTAAATTACACAGGTATGCAAAGGCATCTGGATGGCAATCTGATTGAAGAACAGAGCACAAGTGGGAGCATTCCTAACGCACAGTCTCACATTTCTGTAAAAAAAAAAAAAATAAATAAGGGCTGTGAGAGGATACGGTTGCAGGACCTGGTGCTTTCACCTGCAGAACCTGTTTGGTGATGTGATTACAAACAAGACCATGTAGGTCACTCTGTAGTGTTCAGGTAAAGTGGACACCTAACTCCGCGAGCACTACAATGTTTAAATTATGTCTCTGAGATGTTAGTGAGATGTTGATATGTCTTTTTGATGACTTTCATTCATTCATTAATTTTCCAGGCTTCTCTATCCCCAACCACAGATTCCAGCTCCTCGAGGAGGATCTGCAGATGATCTCAAGACCATTGGTCCTGGATCTGGACCAACCAACCAATCAATGAACAAATCAAGGAGCATCCAAACCACCTTATCTATCAATTAAATGGATCTACTCCGACGTTCTCCCAGATGTCAAATTCCTCACTCTTTTATGAAGGATAAGTCTACCAAGGCTGTGGAGGAACTGGTTTTCCATAACCTTATTGCTTTGTTCTCTGTGCACATGTGAAGGATAGGGATGTAGAGCGGTAAACACAGAGCTTCATCCTCAGATAGAGCTTCTGCTTCACCACCACAAACATCTAATCCATTTGTCAATCTCAGCTGATGTATTTCAGACCAGTCTGGCCCAGGAATGAATGTTCATTCAATGGACATCATCTGGTCAGAAGGTGCTCATGCTCATTCGTCACTGATTATTAAATCTTCTTGTGGTGGTTTTACGTTTGGCTCCAACCCAAGTGCATTTCGAGAAAACGGATACCCTCTGAATGATCAATTTATAACAGTAGGCTCATGACAACCTGCTCTTAATCTTCATCAGGCAGCATCTCAGAAGTAAGACTGTACCTTTAATATGTTTCCATTACTTTAAAAACAATTAAAGGTACTTAATGTGACCTTCAGGACCACTGATGTCCTCTTAAAGCTTTGGACTAAAAGTGTGCTCGTCAAAAAGTACGGTCCGCATAATATCCTCCTCATGGACGTTACGGTAAGTGCTCTGGTTAGCTACGTCAAATCAGGTTCATTCCAGACTTTAGATGATCGCATTGCACTCCCAGAAATAAAGGTACCGTTTCCCGTCACTGCTGTGGTATCTTTATCGTGCATCTTACCTGGAAAGGTGGTCCTTATGCTCCCATTATGATGGACCTTAAATTATTATGAAAGTCAGTCAGAAGAAAACCTTATGGGCTTTTTTTTCCATTCCAAAAGTGTATCATTTTTCTACGTAACTCCATTTCCTTCAGCTCAAGTGCTCCAGCTCTTAACGAACGAGTGTCCAGATTCCCGTAGAAAGCCACACACTTCCAGCTCTTCGTTTGATGAAGATCTAGAGCAGGCTGTCACATGCCTCCTGGCTTGGTTTGGTGTCTTTATTTCTCAGAGAGATGTTTATCATGAGATGGATCTAGAAAACCTCACTGTGGTTACTGAAGAAGCATTCCTCTCTTCTCTTTCTCTCCACGCTATAATGTTCTTCCAAACCTGCTCGGCTGATTATTCCTACACATTCCTTGTCATTAATAACCAGAGCTCCAACACACACCTGACCCGGACCGGATCCGCTCGTGCTTTAATCAGAACTCCGCAGGAAGGCGGATCTGGATTACATCACTCTTCACTCATCACATTACAATAAAGCACGCTTACCGTTTTCTTACGCACAGCTTCATGGGCATTGATTGCGCGCGCGCGCACCATCTTAACGGTCCGGTTTGCCTTACCGTGCACGGCGCGAGGACTCCGGACTCTGGAGGATCGGCTCCGTTCCCGACCTCTCTCTCTCTCTCTCTCTCTCTCTCGGTATCCAGATTGCTCTTATCAAACGCAGACCGACCGACGGAGCGCTCGAGCTGTCCCTGAGACGGGTAACGTCACGGAAACGGCGCGCCGGGGCGGGGATTTTCGAGAGCGCGCACACGCCGACCCACATTATCGGACAGATGTGTGCGCGCACGAGTGCCACTTCATTTTTCTAAATGCATGATTCCAAAATGTTTTTTCTTCTCTCATTAAATCGGATGTCTGATAACTCGTCAAAGGAAAACTGCTCCCTGAACGACACATGGGATTCAATATCAATCTCTATAAGCAGCATGAGACCTTAATTCTGGATGTTACTTCCTACATTACCCACAATGCCAGTCTACCTGCTGAGAGTGGCGCAGTGCTTTTGTCAGCTCGACCGAGGGAGAGTGATGCAGCAGCACTTTAGTCTGTCCAGCTGTCTCACCTCCAAGTCTGGACGATCTGCCCAAACAGATCTAAAGCTGCAGCGTTTATTCTAATGCTCTCACCATCACGCTCATCTCATCATCATCATCATCACCATGCTCATCTCACCATCACATTCATCTCACCATCACGCACATCTCATCATCGTAACGCTCATCTCGTCACCATCATGCTCTTCTTGCCATCATCACGCTCTTCTCATCACCATCTCGTCATCATAACGCTCATCTCACCATCATAATGTTCATCTCGTCATAACGCTCATCTCACCATTACACTCTTCTCGTCACCATCTCGTCATCATCACGCCCATCTCGTCATCATAATGCTCATCTCGTCATCATCACGCTCATCTCATCATCCTTATGCTCATCTCGTCATCACACACATCTCATTATAATCACGCTCATCTCATCATCATAACGCTCTTCTCGTCACCATCTCGTCATCATCATCACGACCATCTTGTCACCATCACGCCCATCTCATCATCACGCTCATCTCACCATCATAACGCTCATCTCATCATCACACCCATCGTTATCACATTCATCTCGTCATCACGCTCATCATCACGCCCATCTCGTCATCACCACACCCATCTCGTCATCATCACGCCCATCTCATTATCATCATGCTGATCTCACCATCATAATGCCCATCTCATCATCATGCTCATCTCGTCATCTTCTCACCATCACACCCATCTTGTCATCATTCTCATCTCGTTATCATCAGACTCATCTCACCATCATCGCGCCCATCTCGTCGTCATCACTCTCATCTCATCATCACCACACCCATCTCGTCATCATCACTCTCATCTTGTCACCATCACGCCCATTTCGTTATCATCATGCTCATCTCATCATCATAACGTTCATCTCGTTATCATCACGCCAATTTCACCATCATCACACCCATCTCATCATCATCATGTTCATCTTGTCACCATTACACTCATCTCGTTATCATCACGCCCATCTCGTCATAACACTCATCTCATTATCTCGTCACCATCACGCTCATCTCACCATCACACCTACTGTATCTCATTATCATCACGCTCATCTCGTCATCATCATAACCATCTCCTCATAAATCACTAGCTAGCAGACTGAGTTCGAGTCTCTACCGTCACTCAAAGTCGTCTCACTTCACTGCTACAAATCACAACGGATAGAGTTACAGTAATTATTTGGTTATGAATATGGACCAGTTGTTGACTGCATTTAAATGTATGCCACATTATTTATTTACGAACACAAACAAAAATGAGGAAAAGTGAAAGTACTGTACAAATGTTTCATGATTAAAACCATAATGATATCATTCCTTATATTAAAGAGTGTGTATCCACATTAAAGTAGTTCTTAGATGAAAAAACAAACAAATGAAAAGTCGTGCAGAGCACGATACTTGTGAAAATCACAAAGAAACGGAAGTTATGGCCGATGAGATGCGTTTTTACAAGATTTGACCTTGGTGACCTTGACCCACCAAAAACTAATGATGCCTTTGTGTGACCCTAGAGAGTTGTCCTGTGCATTTTGGCGAAGATTGGTCAAGAAATGACGACGCTAGAGCACCAACAAACAAACAGACAGATCAACATACTTGCAAACATCTCCGATTTTCACAAGTAAAAATGCTTAAGAATTTATCTCAAACAGGAGAACAGAACAGGATTTATCCCAAAAACCTCAATGGTGGCATGTTCTAATCACTACATTAGATAAGCATCTTTAATATTTCCTTTTGAAGAGAAAATGTAGCCGTTGTAATTTAGTGGTCGGGATATGATGATGATCGGGGGTGAGTTTCCCAAAAGCATCGCAGCACAAAGATCATCGTTAAATGGTCGAGCGAGCAGTACAATGAACGTTCTCTCTCCTAGTTAAGATGCTATTAGCGTTAAGAGGCTTTTGGGAAACCTACCACTGATTCGTAACTGAGATTTAAATAAGTATTTACTGCCCCCTGTGGTCAGAGTCAAGAACTGCAACACAGGACATCCAAATGCACATTTTAGATCACACTGAGGGCAATTATGATGGAGTCAGTAATGAACAAGCGAAACAGTCAGATCAGGAGTGTTAAATCTGACCAGATGCAAATTCGTGCACCTTTTGAGTCCAAACACTTGAGACTAGAATCACATTTTGTCTGGAGAAGAGCATAAACTTGGTGTACACTGGAGGTCAGGATCATCTTACGGTTTACTGTGTTTCATTTGAGCCTTAAAGTTACTGGATCAGTATCTGAAGTTAGCTTTTTGCAAATTTCACGCTAAGCAAGATAAGATGAGCACTGAATCATATTCACACACCAAGCTTCACTTTCACAGCTCATTCATGATCATATTCGTTATCAGTGCTTGTGATTTTACTCAAACCCAGTGCATTATGGGAACGTCTGGAGCAATCGGACAAATCTGAAAAAGCTACAACTCATGACACAAATACATTTTATTTCACTTTACGGATACAAACAAACACACAGCTTTACGGATCACGATGTCCTTGCTGTACGAGTCCACTTTAAGATCGTTCACCCGAAACGCCAGACTGGAGGCAGGAGATTGTTGCCTGGTGCCTTCACTTTTTAAGCGCCGCCTGCACTTCCTGGTAGATCTTCTCCTCCAGTGAGGAAGTATCATACTCCATGAGCATGTCATACTTCCTCCACGGCTCCGCCCACTTCTGAGCATGCTTCATCTGCTCCGGGGTCAGATAGCGGTCAAAGCGGATTCCCTGGATGTTGAATTTGGGACGCTCCCAGCGCTTGGACCACGGACGAGGCTTCATCCTCACCTTCAGCTGCACGCACAGAGGAGTGTAAACTCGGAGAGAAAGAATAACAGAGTAAAATGTTTCTGTGGCCCACCTCTCTGCCTACCTTGTTGATGGGGACATCCTGCGTTTCCGACAGGTGAACAGGCTTCATGTCGAAGGAGAAGGTGCTGTATTCGGGCAGAGCGTCTCTCAAGTACATCAGGTTATCGTCCAGTCTCTTCTCCAGCTTCAGCACCTCGATGTGCTTCATGCAAGGATTGTACAGCTCATAGCAGATCTCCACCCCTACACACACACACGGGACATGCTACCAAGACCAACAGCCACCACGTCCCTGAAGTAGCTTTTAATGTCATCTTGGATGATCTACCAAGAACAATTTCACATCACAGGACCTTTTTTTTTTTTTTAAATCTGATCAATCGCTGATCAACAGTTTGGCTAAAAATTAACTCGGCTCCTGGTTTTTCTTGCGCAATAAAATAAACAAACACTTGGTAGTTTAATGCTAGGTCGCTATCTAGCTTAGAGAAGGTTTGCGAAACACTGTTACGCCGTCTACCAGGAGTGATGTCACACTCAGATTTTGGATGTGTGCAAATCAGATCAAACATCGTCAAATGTCACCTTGTCCATCAACAATGTTCCTGAGGATGAAGGTGGCGCCGAGTCCTTTCCCTGAGCGCTGAATGCAGATTCCCACGAAGTGCTTGGTGTTGTTCGCGGCGTACGGGTCTGACGTAGTGACGGACAAAATGCTTCCTGAAAGCAAACGTTACGATCGGACCCTGTTCATCGACTACACAAGAAACGAGTTAAAAAGATCATCTGAACTGCTTCTTACCCACGTAGAACTCAGGAATGTTCAGTGCTTTGCGTCTCTGGATCATGTCTTGGCGCTCGAGGAAGAATTTCAGCGGGTTGGTGCGCTGGCGAGGGGGGATAAACTCCGGACTGACAAACCTGCATCGAAACACAGTGTCAGGTTTTATCACAAATTAAATGTTGCTTTAATATGCCAGCAAACAGCGTGAATCAGTCTACACTGATATTCTTAAAAGATGTTTTTCAGCACTTTGTCTGTCCAGCCGATACGACAGAAAGTACTGGATGCAATAAGACTTCACTGATCACACTTTAATGTAAAGATGCCATGAAAGTGCTTTATCTTTTCTGAGAATGTAACAATACTGAAACCCTGAGCATCAGCCAATATTGATAAAATGGAAATATATTACAGACAAAAAAAACCTCCAATGATACCAATCCTGGGTATCGGATCAGTGCCAGCTTTACTCTACTTTGCTTGGTTTGAAATTGTATCCTTGACACTTGATGTATTTGGAACAATATATGCCTGAACCCCAGGATTTATTTCTCAGCAGAAACTTTCTCACCGTCGCGGCACTTCTTCCGGCTTCGATTTATCCACAATCACCGGTTTGACTGGAGGAATAAACTTGGGCAGGTTATCGTTCGAACCCGCAGCCTGTAACCGCCCCGGGAACACTGAAAACATGCCTTTGGGGAAAAAAAAAAAATGATGATTAAGGTACAAGGAGAACATGTTCTTGAAATAAAACTTTATTATACAGCAGTTAGCTCCACGTCACTGATCTGATCTGTCAAGCTGCGTTCCAAATGTGCTAAAATTTAGTATTTGTGACATCATCAGTGTACAAGACAGTAGTAAGAGCAACGATGTTGTATAGATTGGAGACAATAGATGAACTGGACTGGAGATAGTGGAATTGAAGACGTTGAGATTCTCTTTGGGAGTGATAAGGTTGGACAGGATTAGAAATGAGTAGGTATATTAGAGGGACAGAGGGACATGTAGGACGGCTTGGAGACAAAGTAAGAGAGGGGAGCTTGAGATTGAGGAGACATTAGATTAGATTCAACTTTATTGTCATTGCACATGTCACAGGTACAAGGCAACGAAATGCAGATTGCATCGAACCAGAAGTGCATAGCAGTAAATAAC
>JANZLB010000012.1:2626505-2637020 GCA_026167865.1 Notarius quadriscutis
CCATGTGTGTTCCCCAAAAGCCCAATATTCCCGGGGCCGTGTGTGCTCCCAAAAAACCCAGTATTCCCGATGCCATGTATTCTCTCTCTCTTACACGCACGCACGCACGCACCCAAAAAAACAAACAAAACCCCCCCCCCAAAAAAACAATATCCACAGGGCGGTGTGTGTTCCCAAAAAACCCCCAATATTCCCAGGGGCCATGTGTGCTCCCAAAAAAACTAGTATTCCCGATGCCATGTATTCTCTCTCTTGCACACACGCACGCACACACACACCAAAAAAAAAACAATATTCACAGGGCCGCGTGTGTTCCCAAAAAAACCCCCAATATTCCCAGGACCATGTGCGTCTTCCCAAAAAGCCCAATATTCCTGGGGCTGTGTGCTCCCAAAAAAACAATATTCCCGATGCCATTTATTCCCCCCCCCCCCCAAAAAAAAATTTCAGTATTCCTGGGGCTGTGTTTTCCTAAAGCCCAATATTCCCAGAGCAGTGTGTGTTCCCAAAACCCGATATTCCCAGGGCCATACGTGTTCCCAAAGCCCAATGTTTCCAGAGCTGTATGTTCCCAAAAAACCCCAATGTTCCCAAACCCCAATATTCTTGGGGCTATATATATTTCCAGGGCTGTATATGTTCTCAGGTTACTTTGTTTCAGACTCTGTGGTCCCCAACATAAAAAAGAAGCCCAACATTGATGCCACTCCTTTACTTCCACACAAACATTCCAGTATTATATGTTTCATAAATACAGTCTGGAATTGTGTTCATTAGCTGTACATCTGTTAAGTCCCCTGGAAGAATGTCAGATAGCCGTCACCTTTTTGGGTATTTTGGGATCCATATCTTTGATGATCCCAACCGTGACATTAAGAACCCTTTTACAAGTTCCCCTGAGAAATGAAACCGACAGCGCTGTTTGGGATGGAATAAGAAAACGTCTGAGGGCTCGTCATCGTCGTCTCGTCTTCTCATTAGATTAGCATGGATTGGATTAGCGTGGATTAGATTATGTGCGAAGTGCACAATAGCAGCAGGGCAGGAGTCGCATGCGACTGCAACAGCTGTTATTGTTGGATAACGGGATTTTAGGATTTTATTTATTTTTTCCCCCCCTTAGCGTCATCGTAGTTCAGAATCGCACCGTGTCCGAACGAGAAAGTAAGCATGTCTTTTTAGAGATTGCTGTGTTTATTGCGAAAGGATTTTAATTCAGTGTTTTTGCGCTTTAATTCTAATTTCCGTTAGCGCTGTCGTGTCGTGGGATTTTCAGAGCTAGTACAAAGCTATATGAGCTGATAATGGAGGTTTCGAATGCGAGCGCCACTTTATATCTCGTTGCTGTATTTGTCTTGTAACCTTAAGTAGATTTATTACTACTTTTTTTTTTTTTTCCTACTGTAACTTGCAGAGTAGCACAGCGGCAGTAAAAATGCTAACGCGGCTATGTGTAATCAGGGTAATTCAATAAGATGCATTAGTCTGGTGTGGAAGTGGGAGGGCAAAAGAAAGATAAAAGAAGATGAGTGAATAATAGACAGTAGTAGACTGTTTGCTATAAATTCTCCTGAAGCTTTTTAAGTGTGTGTGTGTGTGTGTGTGTGGTGTGTGTGTGTTTTAATGCATACCAGGCCACTTGTATTTTTTAAAAGGCTCTTTAAGAGAGCAGCTGTTGCATGTGTTTTCCATTCTTCTGATGGGAATACACTCCTCTCGGAGCAGCTGAGGTCTATAGAAAGCTACGGCCTTATCGCGAGTGACCGACACTCAGACCTGGAATTTCTTTTAACTTTATTACATAAAACATCACGGACCATCAAGCTAAAATGAATTTAAAGTCCGGATCCTCAAGTAGCATTCATGTTAATCGCCATTTACCTCACGATTTTTTTTTTTTTCCCGCCCCGTGAAGCCAAAAAGCTATTTTGGCGGGAATCTTGTAGCTAGCTAGTAGCTAGCTTATTTGTCTCTTTGCCCTTTTTTTCCCTGATTTAAACAATGTTTTCAAAATGTTTTTCTTGTTAATTCAACAAATCCGTGTTTTGATTCAGAGAATACAATTTTATATCAATTCACAACTTCAGCACTTTACATTTTTTTCAAACTTCTCAGTAGTTCAGAATGATCAGTTAGCAGTCGATGCCAAGTGTAATTATTGTCATCCAGAGTGGTTGGTTTTTTTTTTTTGTGGTAATTTCCCAACATATCTGAGAGAAATATGGACCTTCCGGATAGTTCTATCTAATTTCCGTTTTCTCAGACTTCTCAATATTTCAGAATAGTCAATTAGCGGTCGATGCTAAGTGCAGTTATTGTCATCCAAAGTTTTTTTGTAATTTCCCAACATATCTGAGAGAAATATGGACCTTCTGGATAGTTCTGTCTAATTTCCATTGTCGCACAATCTGTACAAAATGGTTTGTCAAAAACGTACATTTTCTCAAACTTCTCAGTATTTCAGAATGGTTAATTAGCGGTTGATGCTAAGTGCAATTACTGTCATCCAAAGTGTTTTCTTTTGTTTGTTGGTTTGTTTTTTTGCTAATTTCACAACATATCTGAGAGAAATATGGACCTTCCGGATAGTTCTATCTAATTTCCATTCTCTCAGACTTCTCAATATTTCAGAATGGTCAATTAGCGGTTCATGCTAAGTGTAATTACTATCATCCAAAGTGGGTTTTTTTTTTTTGGTAATTTCCCAACATATCTGAGAGAAATATGGACCTTCCGGATAGTTCTATCTAATTTCCATTGTCGCACACTCTGTACAAAATGGTTTGTCAAAAACATACATTTTCTCAAACTTCTCAGTATTTCAGAATGGTTAATTAGCGGCTGATACTAAGTGCAATTACTGTCATCCAAAGTCTTTTTTTTTTTTTCTTTCTTTTTGCTAATTTCACAACATATCTGAGAGAAATATGGACCTTCTGGATAGTTCTATCTCATTTCCATTCTCTCAGACTTCTCAATATTTCAGAATGGTCAATTAGCAATTGATGCTAAGTGTAATTACTATCATCCAAAGTGGGTTTTTTGGTAATTTCCCAACATATTTGAGAGAAATATGGACCTTCTGGATAGTTCTATCTAATTTCCATTGTCTCACACTCTGTACAAAGTGGTCTAACGGCTATGTGCTAGCTTATTAAATCCTTACTCTCAGTCACTAGCTCCATATGCCCTGTATACATATTTCCCAATTGCCCAGCAACAGTGTTCTCATGATTGTAACCACTTGGAGTGTATTCGACTTCCCATGTCAAAAATTACCTCGACCCAGCCATCTCACTCATGTCTGAATTTTAATAAAGCCGAGTTCCATTTATAGACGCGAGTGTTAGCCGCTACGGTACGACATGCTAGCTGTGTGTATGTGGTTTGATTGGCAGGACGGCACAGGAGCCGTCTGAAAGCCATCAGAAATCGTATGAGGTCTTATTTTCCACGAGACCCGATCCACGTCGTTAAGAGAATTACAGGGTTTATTTCTTCTACGCACGCATGTGGTCACACGTGTATGCACATGCGTCCAGAAACGCACACTTGTGCAAACATACGCCAGCTAGCATTCGAACTGGTCCAGCTCATGCTAACTAAAGAGAACGCAGTACAAGATGGAGGATTTAACACATGAACACGATCGTACAAGGTTTATACGTTATTGATATTGGTTGTGATGTCACACGTTAAGCCACACCCATATGTAAATGAGGTAATAGTTTAGAGATGTGTGCATTTTATTTCCCTCCCCAGTTCTCTCTCTCACACATACGCATATATACACACACTTTTAAACATGTGTGCATGTATTAATGGAAATTATTTCGGTGTTTTATTTGGGGGACGCTGCTCTTTCATGTGCCATGTTCAAACTGCGCTGTGATTGGAGCCAGACTCCACTCGCGCTTTTAATAAAACTACACACGCGCGCACACACTATATGCTGTCCCGTCTCTATAGATATAATTAGATGTCTTTATTACGGGGACAGATTTTGCCAGAATCCCAGCACAACTGGGCCAGAGTCAACACATACACACACACACACACACACACACACACACATACACACACTACTTGGGGACTTTTGGGGTGAGTTTTTCCTGAGTAACATTCAAATGTTTTGTTTTTCTTGTCTGTTGTTGTGATTATTATTATTTTAGTTTCTTTCTACACTTAATTTGTTGCTCATTGTTCTTTTGCTTTTATTTTCTTTCTCTTTTTTGCTCTTCCCTCTCTTTCTCCAGACACACACCTATATCAACATTCACCTATACATGCGTGCGCACACACATTCACACACACACACACACACACACACACACACACACACACACACACACACACCCATGTGCCTCTAGTTAGCCTCAATCAGTTTCCTGTAATCAGGACCTGAACTTCAGACCCTGTGATTAGACCTCCCCCCAACACACACACACACTGATTATAGTGATTAGTGTGTCAACATGATTGGATCTGACGGCATCGGTAATCGTTCATCTCCTGGTTTATTTTCTTCACTGTGCCCACTCTCACCTCGCTCAAAACCTCGCGTGTGCGCGCACATTCATCTCCTTGGTACCGTCTCTGCTCGAGAACCACTCTGTAGAACCCCTACAATCGGTTCCCTTCAAGAGACAACCAAAGAACCCTTAAGAGCTTGAAAACCGTGTTCTTAGGAAGAATCAGCACGTTCCGAGATCACGTTACGTTTATAAACGTTCATGTAGCAATTCTATCTGATGGAACGTTCCAGAAGCTAAGTCGTAATCAAGCTAGAACCTAGGTCTTTTTTAAATGGACGGTGTAAAGACACGGTCGCCATGGCAACCAGAGAACTGCGAGAGAACAACTGAAAAAAAAATAAAATAAATTTACTTATTAGTCAAGCTAATGTTACAGGAGACGTTTTTGGAAGGTTGTAGGAATGTTCTGTCTGTAATGTTACACCCAAAACTACCTTTAAACTATCGTGCACGTTTCCTGGACATTCTGATGTTGCTCTGTTCACTGGAACAGCAGTTCGATTTAGTAACAGTGAGTGTTTATCTGTGTGTGTGTGTGTGTGTGTGTGTGTGTGTGTGTGTGTGTGTGTGTGTGAGAGAGAGAGAGAGAGAGAGAGAGAGAAAGCACTGAGAGCATTTTGAATTGTCTAAACTCGGTCATGTTAAATCTGGTGCTGTGTTTATTTACAGAGGTTTAGATAAATGGTGTGTATCTTTGGCTGTGTGCACACACACACATGTGCGTGCCTGAGTGAATGTCATTTGCTGATTGCTGCACTCTCTTTGCCAAAACTGCTTTAGAGACGATAAAAGAGGCCGTGTGTGTGTGTGTGTGTGTGTGTGTGTGTGTGTGTGTGTGTGTGTGTGTCTGGCAGGCACATTTGTGGTGGATTTCACAACCACATCAGACATTGGAGTTTCAGACCCGCGTGGATGAATGGTTGCTGTGTGTGTGATACGGAATGATGGTTTTTGGGAAGTGATCTTGGAAACGTTACATGATCCAACTCTGAATCATGTTTTCTCTCTCCCTCAGTTCCCAAGAAGCTCTTACAGGATTCGGTTCAGATCCCTTCGTTTGCTCCGCCCCCTTCCCAACCCCATGACCCCAATGTGGTGGGAGACAGTGCGCCCCCTGACGAGAACACGTTGGTGACCTCTGACCCTGCACCAGGTAAGGATTGTGACCCTGTGTAAACTCTGACCTTTGACCTGTAGTAGAGGTTCCTGCTTTATATTCGTCTCCAGATCCATGAGCAGAACACACACACACACCAGTATGGAGACGTGTTACACATACAAACTAGATCTGTTAGCTTCTCTTCAACTTGGACACACTGGTGGTGTGTGTGTGTGTGTGTGTGTGTGTGTGTGTTAGGGAAGTCTAAGCGAGGGAAGCCTGTCCCTGACTCAGAAGAGAAAACCAAGTCTGAAGAGCGACACAGAGAGGAAGCGGAGCGCGAGAGAGACGGCCGCACGGACTCCTCGCCCAGAGACCTGAATCCTGCCATCACCACCGTGTTCAGAAGAAAGATGGCGCTCATCAGCAACGGCCTTGCTGCCTACACCTACATCACCGGTAACATTCACATAACACTTCAACAACTCTTTCTAGCTTTAAAGGAGAACTGAAGTCATTTTTTAACTTGCTTTATTTCTTAATTAACGTGTTATTCAATTATGTTTTCGGTTTTAGTAACCTTATATTGTGACTCGTATGAGCATACTTATCAGGTTTTTAGCCATGTTGAATGTAATTCGTTTGGTCCACGGTAGGCGTCGCTTATCCGCGCAATCTTCACGAGACTTGTGCCAGAACTTCAACCGTGAAGTGTCAGCGCCGCCATTTTGAAAACCGTTTACATGGCGGCCAGATCATTCCAATTTAGATTAATTTCGAGATTTGCCAGCTTCGTCAGTGATGGAGATTATTCCATACGACTTTGAACCAGCGTGGAGTAGAGAAGAGTTGGAAAGACGACAGGATAAGGATGAGTCCGTCGCTGTGGTATTTACATCATTACTGTCGCACAATTAAAACGTGCCGGATCAGGCGGCTGGTGGGTTTTCAAAAGAATAAATCCATATCATACTGAGCGCATTTCCCTCGTAATCCTCACTAAGGTTTTGGATGGCGCTACACAATGGCGTACACGCTATACAGTGCCCTATATAGTGAGTAGAGAGCGATTTCGGACACAGGGAAAACTTCCGGCACTGGAAAGAGGGCGCGCATAATTACAGAGCATATTTCAGACACTCATAACTTGCCATAGCAGCGACAAAATAGCGATCAGACATGCGTTCCGATATTTAATAAAATGAGAAATAGAATTTTGATTATGAAAAATTTGCCTTCAGTTCTGCTCTAAAACGAAGTCCATAATTCGGTGTGTTAAGGTTTAGTGATGAAATAATTCATGCTTAATCTGTAGTTAACATTATAATCTCAAAAATCATCACTCTCACACACACACACGCTGTCTCATCCTAATTAATTAGTTGGTTTGATAAATAGTCTGTTATTTAGATAGATGTTTGGGAGTGATGGAGCCCTTATTCAGGAGGGAGGGAGGTGCGTAGAGCCGTGGGATGGATCTCTACACCCCCCCCACACATATCTCTCCCACACTCTTTATTGCTGCTTTCCTCCCCTCCCTCCACAGGCTATGGAAAAATAGAGTGAGGCGTTAGATGGGTATCTATCTACCCTCCCCCCTCCCTCCCTTAAACCTTCCATAACTGTATAGAGGAACTCTGATTAGCTCAACATTTATATAGATCTGAGAAACAAATCCACACCTTTGCTACCTGTGTGTGTGTGTGTGTGTGTGTGTCCACAGAGCACCCGGAGCGCTGTGCGCTGTACTTCATGTGTGGGGTGTGCGTGGGTCTCTTCCTCACCCTCTTTGCGCTGGTGGTGCAGATCTCCTGCCGCACGGAGTGTAAACAGCGGCAAGCCGTCGCTAAAAAGCGGTCTCGCCCGGCTGACTCGGACTCGGATTCTGACTCGGATTCAGACTGGGACTCGGGCTCGGACCTGTCGTCACGGCGACGGCGGCGCTTTGAGCGCACGCTAAACACGAACGTGTTCACCTCGGCTGAGGAGCTGGAGCGAGCTCAGAGACTGGAGGAGCGGGAGAGGATCATCCGCGAGATCTGGATGAACGGACAGCCGGACGTCCCCGGAACACGCAGCCTCAACCGCTATTACTAAACGCACAACAGAATACCGTGGATGTTGCTGGGATTTAACACCACAAACCACACCCTCCCTCCCACTGAACGTGTGCGCGCACATCTGAACGCTGAGGTCATGACCACCTCCCTGGAATTAATTTACCGAACGGCGAAGCTAATGGGAGATGTCCAAGTGGAGGCTAATGTTTTTAAACATAGGCAGCTCTAAAAGACTGAATAAGCTCTACGCAGCTTCAGCACCCTGATTGGTCCATTCCTTCCGCCTGTCAAAATGGGAGGCGCGGCTGCTGAGGACGACACCGAAAGCGGCGACCCAGGTCTAAAGACGGTTTAACATGAACACTGTGGAAGAAGTGATGAATTTTACCCAGCAGCCCGTCTCCCATCTCCTGACGAGGCGCGATTTTGCTAGCTGGCTCACTAGCGACGGGATCAGGATCAACAGTACATTTCATGTTGGAATGCACTTTCTACTCCAACCTCGGTGAAATGGCGCAGCCTTTGAACTTGAAAACAAACTGAAATATATAAATATATAGATGGATAGAAATGCTTGGAATTCATCTCAGCCCTTCTAAAGTATATATTTTGAATATTTAATATTTTTATTGTTTATTCCCTGAATAGTTATGACATATTTTTATACAATGGCAGCATTTGTGTGCAAGAGATAGCTCAGGGATGCAATCCAAGTGTTTCCATGTAAGATTTTATTCCTAAAAAGAAAAACAAGATGTGCTTTACTGCGGAACGCGCCGAACTATAAACCTCAGAGAGGTCGTGTTGTGTTTTTCATGTCTAAACAGGACGTTTTATGCAAAAAACAACAAAAAAAAAAACCCACAAGTCACATGCCTTATTCACTTACGCTGGAAATTTGCTGTCAGAAGGAGAGGAGCAACTGCTAACAATGCAAAGTGGGCGGGGCTAATGATATAACAAAGTGGAGTGAATTGAATTTTATGCAAATGAGAAGAAACGAAGCAACTGGGCAGCTACCACTAGGTGTGCTATAGGAGCGCGTGTTTTTGTTTTGAAACGGTCTCCGTTCCGCTACGCAAAACATCGTCGTTTTAAATTTTCACCACTCGGTCAGCCGTGTAAGTTTATAAAAGCACGTCGTTTTGGGTTTATTTATACACGCTCTGCACCTAGCTTGTGTGAATAGCGCATAGCCTGGTGGTACCTGTGAAACCATGGCAACAGGCTCAAGATACAGTAGTACACGCCCACAAGTGAGCAGCAAAGTAAAAAAAAAAAATCGTTCGCTAGATTTTCCGCCTGGTTTGTTGGACGTTTAGCTGCACTCGAGATATTTCTGTCAATCAATCATCGACACTCAGTTTATAAAGGAGCTGATTTGATTTGATGATGTAATAGCATGCATAACCCCGCCCCTGCAAGGAGAATACTGATCATATTCTGCCTTTTTTTTTTTTCCCCCCATTTGAGTTTAGTCACATCACCTGAGTAATTCCTGGAACATGCTACAATATAAACAATGACTCTCTCTCTCTCTCTCTCTCTCTCTCTCTCTCTCTCTCTCCGTGATTTCATTTTACTTCCTGGTTGATAAAGACGTGCAAACGCAGCCCTCGGACAGTTTTAACGCCTCGTTAACGTCCCAGCAGAGTTTTTGTTAACTATGAGGAGAAAAGATGTGACTAAACGCTCGGTGAAAAACCGGCCTCGAACACGAGAGAAGCCAAAGAAACTTGACTCGAGCGACACGTGGAACAGTTTGTGTGGCGTTTCTATTCACTTTTACTGTATATAATTTACAAAAAATTAGGGAGGAGCCTAAATATTGCAAAAACAAACATGTTTACTGTGATTGAAATGCTAGTTACAGAAACTTGCTTTCGTCTTTCAAACAATTGATGGTAAACGATGACGAGGGGACGCAAATAACGTGTTACAGCGATCGGGATGTACTGTGTATATATAAATAAAAATGCAAGTTACGTTATATTACAGGCATTTAGCAGACGCTCTTATCCAGAGCGACGTACAAAAACTTGGAGCACTTGGGGGTTCGGTACCTTGCTCAAGGTTACTTCAGCCATTCCTGTTGGTCCTGGGAATCGAACCAACAACTTTTTGGTTCCAAAGCTGCTCCTCTAACTGTTCGGCCATGGCTTCAAAGGTAATCAAAAGAAAACACTGGGAGTGACGTCATCAGAGTGAAACATCAGGAATTATCATCCGTACATCCATTCGCTTTTTCAATGGAATAAAAGCATGTTCTATTCCCTTCTAGCAGGTTTTATTCATTTGGTTTGGTAGCATGCAATATTGTTAGCATATCGCTTATCGTACGTGTATTACATCACTCTACGCAATGGAGAATGAGCGTTGAATATGGTTTACGATATCGCACGGTTATCAAGACAGCGTGACGTCGCATGTTGGAAATGTAAAACTTCCGTGCTAGCTGTGACAATTTGTAAACAAACATGGCCGCCAGGTTTGCGTCGTTAAATATGGAAGGTTTTGAGAGAAATTTAAACGAGACTCTCTGAACACCCGAAAGGAATGTGTGTGTATATATATGATGATAATTATAATATCGACTGGCTTTTTTTCGTGGTCCATCAGATATATTCCATTCAGCTACTCCTCTTCGACTTGTTCACTATCATGCTAGCTGAATGGAATATATCTGATATACCAGCCAATATTATTTAAATATAACATGCCGCCAAAGATGGCACGGTGGTGTAATGGTTAGCGCTGTTGCCTCACAGCAAGAAGGTCCGGGTTCGAGCCCCGTGGCCGGCGAGGGCCTTTCTGTGCGGAG
>JANZLB010000012.1:2812472-2824771 GCA_026167865.1 Notarius quadriscutis
AATACAGTTCATTCATGTACTCACACTTTTAAAGTTAAGTTTACTTAAAAATTACAGTTCATGTACTCAAAACTTATGTAATCAGTTACATCAAAACTTTTGAGTTCTATTAACTTATCTGGGTTTACAGTGTAATATTCTTTACAGCTAATTACTACTGTTAAAGTGTACTACTTACTACTTCTACTCACTACTACTACTTAATACTAGCATTATTTAATGCTTCTTACTACTACTTACAACTGTTTACAACTTGCTGCTACTACTACTACTACTACTATTATTACTTACAAAATTATACTATTACAACTTAATACTATCACTAAGTCACTACTTAGTGCTTACTAGTACTACCACTAAGAATGTAGTACTCACTACATGTCTTCAAGGAGAAAAGTAGTACCAAGTAGTTAACTTGTGTGTGTGTATAATTCAAGTTGACAGATGAGTGACACCATGTGACCTTTGTGTAAGCAGCGTAGGTAACCATAAGTGTGTAGTCATGTGATTTATTATGATTAATCGAGTGGATAAGACCAATAAACCTGCTCAGAATTCACACAATCATTCACACTAAGTAATGCTTTAATAAAGGTCCAAATGTGAAAGGGCAACCACAACCTCAACGCCTACAGGAAGCCGACATGCTAACACAGACACTACCAATGGATGACCTTTGCCCTTTGACTTTAGCGGTCCTCTGACTTTTTACATTGTGATGTCCATTAAGATCAATGTAAACTCAACTACACGACATAAACATGAATTAAAATGAGCACTCGTAGATTAGTTAGCGGAGGCATGCGGGATACAAAGATTCTGGTAATATTATTAACGTCAGCCTTAAGCCTTTGGTATATGAGACTGAAACGAAACACACACACACCTGCCAAAGAACAAAGCTAACGTGAGCTGATAATTGTTGATTATTGATTATAGATTAGCTCTCTCTTTATTTGAGTTTAGGGCCCTCTGGCATGGTAACACAAACACACACACACACGCATGCAGCAGCTGCTTCGACACCCTGTGGTGTAGTGTGTTTGTGCGTGTGTGTGTAAAAGTCAGGCTCAACCACGTGCAGCTGCTGCCACTCAGGGCCTATTGTCATGGAGACCACCTCCCAGCATGCACCACACAACCGCCCCATTGTATTGTGGGAGTAAAAGATTTCACGCTTAGCCCAGTTATAGCCCAGCTGCCTCTAAGCAGACACGTGTGTGTGTGTGTGTGTGTTGTCTGTCTGTGCTTCCATATGTCTGTATATTTTGCGTCTGCTCCATATTTAGCTCAGTCTATTTAGTTCACAGGTCTTTAAAATGTGAAGTGTTTATTCATAGGAACGTTGATGCGATGTTTTTAAACTTGGGAGCAAGGGATTAATATCAGTGTTGAGTATGCGATGTAGCTACAGCGCTAACTAGCTTGATTAGAAAAATAGAAATTAAACAAAGATTTATATACAGTTAGGTTCCTGAAACAAGCTGCTAGCAGTGTGCTTAGCAATAGTGTTTTGTATTATGATGCGTTGCTAGCTATAGCGTAATTAGCATGCTGTATTGCATCGTACCATCTTCTAAATAAAAAAAACAACCCTAATTATTTAATGAAATATTTATGCAATGTCAAATCGTACAGTATTGTTAGTTAAATAGTTTATCACTTTCAATTCTGATAGTTTATAAAGCATTCAATGGTTTGCTATAAAGACTTAACTAGCTAGCTTATGAATCCATTCAATGCTATTTTTCATGTTGCGTCACACAAATTGCTGTCTGTCCATAGGTTACAGTAAGTTGCCATGATTTTCCTTGTAGTATATGGAAAAGTTAAACATACTGTACATACAAGCTACATATTTAGCTACAGTATAGTTACAGAACATATCCAAAACTACTCGATTGACAACAAGTCAGATGTTTTTCCACTAAAAATAACATTTCTGAGGAAAGTGTTTGCATACATGTTGCATTCGTACAGTGCCTTACTGTTTGTGTAAATTAAACGCTTTAAGTACTATACCATTAATTATCATCATGCTGGTTGATGGTCGCCATATCACTTTACGTAAATTAATTTGCATAAAGTTACCCTTTTTGCATCACTTGCTCCATGCACTTTGTCAGTCAAGCTACAAGTTTTAATATAATTTTTTTCTTCCTCTTGAAGAACCGGAATTTCCTGAATGAGACAGGAATAATGTTGTGAAGTCATATGGAGTCAATTTGTTATATCTGAACTGGTGTAAATTGGCCCATACAAAGACTTCATTATGAGTTCATTTTAATTCAGGCCTGGTCTAATTTCACCTGGAGTCTGAATATAACAAACTTTACAGTAGCGTAATGAAATTGTGTTAAAATATGTAACTAAAACATATAGAAAACCTGACAACTTTATGGAGTAAAATACATTTCTAGTTGTTCTTAATTTATTTTAAATAAATTTTAATTATAGTTCTTGACTGAGATGATTTAAAGTGCAGGAAATGGAAAAATTATGCTGGAGTTCAACTCAAATTCAAGAAAAAAAGTATTGATATTGATCAAGCTCAAGAATGTTTACTCGTTTAATTGAATATTCATGCATACTGGCCAATGAGATTTAATCCCAGATCAAGCTTTCAAGCCGTAAATCTCTTAATTGCTGAAAATGTAAAATTAATTGATGCAAGGCAACTTCAACTAACACATCCTGTGTAAACTCTGTTTCAATGTTTGATGTGTTTTTGTCATTATATGTCTGCGTAACTCAGTTTTTATTGCTTTATTGGCAGTAAGTTGCTCGCACGGGTCTCGTATCTGAAGCTCAGGCCTGGAAGGCAGATATTCATGCATGGCCAAACATTAGTGCACTGTCTCATCACAATATCATACACTTATCATAATTCCACTTATTCATAATTGAATAATCTCTCTGAGCTGCAGCCCTGCTGGGATTCGGTGCTTAACCAAATGATCTGCGTCATCTGTCATTGACTGCCAAAAAGACCCCATCCTCTCTCCTGCTGCGTGTGTGTGTGTGTGTGTGTGTGTGTGTGTAAGAGAGAAAGTGAAATACTCTCATTTTGTTTAAAGAAGATTTGCTAAATGGTGAAAATATGTGTACCTTTTTTTTTTCAAAGAGAACAGCTAGTACTATATTTGCAATAAAGAAAAAGGTTGTACGAGCTGTGTGTAGTACTGTTGAACATCAAATGTGCGTGCGCACACACACACACACACACACTTTTCTCTGAGTCCAGTAGGTCATTAGCTTGTTAGTTGGAGAATAAAACAACAGCTTGGCTGCCTTTAAACATTTGAATTGAATAAACATGGGGAAAAAGAGTAAAAGTGAATTCTGAACTCTGTGTGTGTGTGAGATAGATAGATAGATAGATAGATAGATAGATAGATAGATAGATAGATAGATAGATTTTTGAATTTTTAAATAAACAAAAAGCAACATGTGTACAACTACCAGAAAACATTTTCAACTTACCAGCACTGTGTGTGTTTTTATAATTAATTTGATTAAAAAAAAAGATTGATTTGATCTGATGGGGACATTTGACAGGTCTCCATTAGGAAAAGGCTGAGTTAGCATTATGGACGTTGAAGTTAGTGTTTTCGAGGTTAAAGTTTACATTCGATGTAAAAATGTGAAAGTTGGCATTACTGAGGTGAAAGTTACGGTTACTGAGGTGAAAGTTGGCATTACCGAGATGAAAGTTGTCATTACTGAGGTGAAAGTTGGCATTACTAAGGTGAAAGTTGTTACTGACATGAAAGTTGGCATTACTGAGGTGAAAGTTGTTGTTACTGAGCTGAAAGTTGGTATTACTGAGGTGAAAGTTAATGTTACCGAGGTGAAAGTTAATGTTATTGAGGTGAAAGTTAATGTTACTGAGGTGAAAGTTGTTAGTGAGGTGAAAGTTGGCATTACAGAGGTGAAAGTTAATGTTACTGAGGTGAATGTTGATGTTACTGAAGTGAAAGTTGGCATTACTGAAGTGAAAGTTGGCATTACTGAGGTGAAAGTTGGCATTACTGAGGTGAAAGTTAACGTCACTAAGGTGAAAGTTGTTACTGACGTGAAAGTTGGCATTACTGAGGTGAAAGTTAACATTACTGAGGTGAAAGGTATTGTTACTGAGCTGAAAGTTGGTATTACTGAGGTGAAAGTTAATGTTACTGAGGTGAAAGTTGGTATTACTGAGGTGAAAGTTGATGTTACTGAGGTGAAAGTTGTTACTGGGGTGAAAGGTATTGTTACTGAGCTGAAAGTTGGTATTACTAAGGTGAAAGTTAATGTTACTGAGGTGAAAGTTGTTACTGGGGTGAAAGTTGGCATTACTGAGGTGAAAGTTAATGTTACTGAGGTGAAAGTTAATGTTACTGAGGTGAATGTTGTTGTTACTGAGGTGAAAGTTGGCATTACTGAAGTGAAAGTTGGCATTACAGAGGTGAAAGTTAATTTTAGTGAGGTGAAAGTTAATGTTACTGAGGTGAAAGTTAATTTT
The DNA here is from genome assembly GCA_026167865.1 of Notarius quadriscutis. Classification (NCBI taxonomy): domain Eukaryota; kingdom Metazoa; phylum Chordata; class Actinopteri; order Siluriformes; family Ariidae; genus Notarius; species Notarius quadriscutis. The sequence goes on from JANZLB010000012.1 coordinate 2,816,977, forward strand.
ACTGAGGTGAAAGTTGTTAGTGAGGTGAAAGTTAATGTTACTGAGGTGAAAGTTAATGTCACTGAGGTGAAAGTTAATGTTACCAAGGTGAAAGTTAATGTTACCGAGGTGAAAGTTAATGTTACTGAGGTGAAAGTTAATGTTACTGAGGTGAAAGTCGGCATTACTAAGGTGAAAGTTAATGTTACTGAGGTGAAAGTTAATGTCACTGAGATGAAAGTTAATGTTACTGAGGTGAAAGTTAATTTTACCGAGGTGAAAGTTAATGTTACTGAGGTGAAAGTCGGCATTACTGAGGTGAAAGTCGGCATTACTGAGGTGAAAGTTAATGTTACTGAGGTGAAATTTAATGTTACCGAGGTGAAAGTTAATGTCCCTGAGGTGAAAGTTAATGTTACTGAGGTGAAAGTTAATGTCACTGAGGTGAAAGTTAATGTTACTGAGGTGAAAGTTGTTACTCAGATGAAAATCTGCGTTACTGCGATGAAAGTTGTTGTTACTAAGGTTATAATTTTGAGATTAACCCTCAGGTTATGATATGTGTGTCCGCAGTGAAATTTGGACTGGGATATGATTTGACTGTCATGTTTAAAGCGATGATAGAGTAAGTAAGACACACACACACACACACGCGGCCCTGAGCCATAGCCTGGAGGCAGTCTGTGTGTTGGCTAGCCAGAGGCAATGACTGTGATACTCTAACTGCACTCTGTCAGAGAACATTAGACCGCAAAAGCAGCAATAAGAGTCCGATTACACACACACACACACACACACACACACACACACACACACACACACACACAGTCAGTCTGTCTCTGACTCTGTTTCTTTCTCTTCCTTATAACTCACACACACACACACACACACACACACACACACACACACACACACACACAGCAAGACTTCAGGAAAGCAACAGCAATGTTAAGACTTCTACTGATATTGCTTGGGCATGATTGTCTCTCTCTCTCTCTCTCTCTCTCTCTCTCTCTCTCTCTCTCTCTCTGTGTATGTGTGTGTGTCCATTTTCTCATTATTGTCTCATTACTGCCTAAATGAGCTGCAAACATTTTCTCTTTTTTTGTGTTGTGTCACTCATCATTACCTAAACCAGATTTGGTGTCCTGCTGTCCTGCGCAGATCAGAGTTACAGTTCTAGTTAAAACAAACACACAAAATAAACCACAAAAAAGTAAATTCAACTAATATTCAAAGAATATGAAAAGTAGAAATGAAATGAAACAAACAGTGACATCTGAAACTCGGAAAAAACGTTCTGGTTTATGGATATACAGCTGAGTACAAAAATAAGTCTCTCTCTCTCTCTCTGTCTAATGTTCTGAGTCTGTCCATATTAAAGGGATGATATGTAACAAGGTTAAAATGTGTAGTTATGTTTTTGGTGTGTGTGTGTGTGTGTGTGTGTGTGTGTGTGTGTGTGCGCGTGTTTGTTTGTGTGTTGATGCTGCATGGGGTCAGTAGTGTCTTGTGAGAGAACAACAGGAAATGGACACATATGGCTTAGATTTATTGTCTTGGCCAGTTCCCATTCAGATTTCATTACACACACACACACACGAATGCACACCCATTCGAGCAGATACCCATGCATGTATGCATACACACACACGCTTACACATTATACACACACACTCCCATAAATATCTTGACTTCAGACTGTTACAAGGCACTGATACTGGAGACTCCTTCCATAAATCTTAAACACAAACATCATCATCATCATCATCATCACACACTTTTAATCTGTTTATTATTAGCAGAGCATCTTCTGTTCAGGTCCCTGTGAATGAGCTGTTACTATAGAAATGCTAACAAGCGCGTTAACATGATCCTGCACTACTCTCTAAGCTGCTGTTATCGAAAACTAATCAACACCTTCTGACCAATCAGGATCCAGAATTCAACATCGCTGTTTGAATACGAGTGACTCGAAGATATTTGCACTGATGGAGAAATAAAAACGTATTAAAATGTGAACAGCTTCTTTTAACTTCAATGCTTCATAAGAGCTTCTCTTTATTCAAATTTTAATTTTAATATAATTGCAAACTCGGCTCACAAAAATGTTTTTGTTCTTATTTCTATATGTTGGTGTTTTTTTTGTGCGAGTGTGTATCTCTGCGTAGTAGTTTAGTGCAAAGACCAAAAGTGTGTGTACCAATAGTGTGTGTGTAAGTGTGTAATTGGGTAGGAGGCCTATGGCCGTGTTTAGCGATAATGACCTTCATCGTGAGTGGAGTTTCATTAAGTCATTAAAGGCCCATTTCCAGCCTCTCATCAGCGCTAAGCGCTAAGCGCTAACCTGTGGGGTGTGACAGAGAACGAGAGAACTTTCCTGAAGGACAGTGGAGGAGGGGAGCTGCCGTCGTCTCCGTCGTCTCCTTCGTCGTCCTCGTTACCATGACTCTAACTGTTCCAGTCTCTCTAACTGTTCTTTACTGCTGGGGAGTCAGGAGCGTTAGCGAAAGTTAGCGTAGCATTAGCGCAGCGCCTCATTGCCAAGCTAATATTCCCACTGAAACCCTAAGAGGCTGACGCTAGGAGGGACGGCAAAACGCTACTTAATGTTCCTGCACATCCATTATGGTTATTTTCAGAGAAACGAAGTGTAAAATGATTACTCCTCTTAAAAATAATCACTCATAATCGACTCATTTGTGGTTGCTATGTTTTCCAGCAACAGTTAGCGTTAACTTGGGTACTTTCCAAAGTAGCCTTTTTTTTAAGTTCCAAACAAACATGTAACAGTCCATAGTAATTATTATCTTGTATTTAAGATCCCCGTTCCTAAATAATTGTACATTGCCATATACATTACCATATTACAGCTTGTGCTTTAAGCTACAAGAAGTGCATCATTTCACTTTTTAGTTTTTTTTTTTCATAAAATGTAGTGTAGGTTTGGGACAAATGCACAATATGGGTATATATAATACGTATAACCAGTTTCGCCATCCCGGGCCTTCTATTAAGTTCGTATGTATAATTTCTTAGGTTGGGATTATGACATGGTGTGTGTTCAAGTGGTTTTGTTTGAGGGGGAGGAGCTGGTGATGGACGCCATGAGAAAACGTTTGTGATTGAGTTGTAATTTTAACACCGTGGTGGCGTTCAAGTGAGCTCACACTGTAATTGCGATATTTCCACTAAATACAATAGTAAAACCATCTGAAACGCCAATATTTGATCAAACTGTGAGGGTTAAAAATGTCGCATAAATCAGGTAAGGAAAGAAGGGCTGCATGGTTAACTCAAGTGAGTGTCCAGCAAAGCAATACCAAATATCGCGTAAGAATCATTTAGAAGGTGATTTTTCGTTATAAGCATTTAAGAGGTACACGGGACGTTTCACCTCCTGACCAACAGAGGTCGCACTGTCCTCGAGTTCTGTATCGACCTCTGAAACCTGAAACATCTAACGTCCAGGTCATGGCCTGGTTTAGCTCTTTGTCTTGTGAAGTATTGCCAATATCTTGCATTTTGTATGTTCTGTTTGGTCTTTGTTGTATTTTGATCTTTACAGGGGTTTTTTTTTTTGCCTTTGGATTCCTGTTCCTGTACATCTTGATGGCATTTTTCCCATTTATTTTTCTTACATCGATTCTTTCAACATTCTTAGATGTCAACATTATCTCTTGAACTTTTATTAAACTTCCCTGCACAGGTTATGTGGTGTGTGTGTCATGGCTTGAAATTACATTTCTATACACCGTTCAAAGTATTTATACTGACTTTGGATCAAAAGAAAAGTATTGCCCCACACACACACACACACTCACTCTTTGGGCATGTAGCTGAAATTAGCATGCTTTTTGAAAGTCTTACTAGCAAGATTTGACACTTAAAGTGTCTAAAGTACACTTGACACTTGACTTGACTTGACCAAAATAGGTGTTAAAGGGGGGACATATTTGGGTATCTAACACCTACCCACCAAGACACTCTAAAATAAGACAAGATAACCCAGTCAGTTTGTTTTGTGCTGCCTGTTTGAGAAAACACGAGCTTCAAGAAGCTGTTCAGATTTTCTACGTCCCTTTCTACCTCACAAACGGTGCTCATTAGAATAACCCCACCCCTTTATCTGAGTATCTCCACTTACAGCCTGAGAACTGCCTTTGAGATTGAATATTTATGAGGGGAAGTGCGAAATGAAGGGACCTGTGATGTTTTATCCTTGTGGTATTTTGACCAAAGCATGTCACGGACATTTTGTTAAGACCTCAGGGAACTGTGTCAACTTGTGGAAAAGGGCCATCATACCTATAACACCTTTAAGTGTTAATTCCAGGGTTGCCAAATTGGTTAGATTTAATCAATAACTGTTATATCAACAAAATGCAGCAAGCACCCTATCATCCATGCAAACATTTTTTTTGCTCAAGTTTATCCAACACGGCCATTGTATGCCTTCCTTATTAACACGTTGAGTAGAAAAGAGCACATTTCCAAACTAAGGTGAACTTAGTGTATCATTTTCCAGCTCACACCTTTCTTCATCATTGTGTGAAGTTGTGCGTTTATCGCAAAACAGTTTGCTCCAGAAGGACGAAATTCCTTCGCTGATGCTAGCATTCCTGTGGACTTGATTTTCTTTCTGGAGCATCAGCCACTTTAAGTAAATGTCCCATTCTAAGAGGAGATGTGCATACAACTTGGTGGCCATCTTTATTACCCATAATGCACTTTGAGAATTAGTTTTCCAAAGTATATGCCTACGGCTGAGCTCTAGAAATATTAGAAATCAGCTACCTGGTCTATTCAAACTTGCAGACTGATTTGAAGTTTTTTTGGATTCTCCTGAACACCTTGTTGATCTGAGTCGAGAGAAGTGAAGTGAAGCAGCGGGACACGCCCATCACTGAAGTACTAAATTATGTGAAACACGTATTTCTATAGAAGTTGCGTATGTATAATGGGTCATATTTGTATGAAGATGTTTGTGTGTTTGTGAGAAAAATGTCGTGGATATGTGTGTGTGTGAGAGAGAGAGAGAGAGAGAGAGAGAGAGAGAAAGAGAGAGAGAGAGAGAGAGAGAGGCCTAAGGCCAGCTCTTGCATTAGGCTCTGTCGTTAATGGGATAACAAGACACAATGACAAATCCCAGCAGTGGGCAATAAGGTGCTGATGGGCGTGTTTAATATCGCAAAGCCTGTAAGCAGGTGTGTACACGCCACTGGTGCAGTGTGTGTGTTTCTGTGTGTGTGTGTGTGTGTGTGTGCGTGTGTGTGTATACGCGTGTGTGTGTTAATGGGTGTGTTTAATATCTCTTGTAACCAGGTTTGGACATTTTGGACATCACCACTGGGGCCCTATAAGAGTGTGTGTGTGTGTGTGTGTGTGTGTGTGTGTGTGTGTGTGTGTTATTGGCCATGTTTAATATCCTCTATAACCAGATTTGGACATCACCAGTGGGGCTGCCCATATCGGCAAGGCGACGGCCCCATTTGAAGAATCTAATATGGCGGCCATATCCCCTCTCTCTCTCTCTCTCTCTCTCTCTCTCTCTTGCACCCTCAGAGAATAACTATTCTTGCCAACCCACTGCCAATCAATTACCCACCAGTTCCGCTGCCCTGTGATCAGTCACCTCGACAACCGACCCGGGCAGCTGCTCAACATCCCATAATTCACCCTGAACGAGCTCCTGCCCCAGTGGTGCTGTTTAATTGGCCAACCTGAGGAATGAAGACATGAAAGAAACAGGAAGACAGAGAAAATGTGAGTGTGTGTGGGGTGTGTGTGTATGTATGTGTGTGAGACAGGGCAGAAATGGAGGGATGATGAGACGAGTGATGTCATTGACCTATCAGGATTGAGCTGTTGCCCTTTTCCCAGGCGCACGACGTTCCCTGCGTTTTCCCTCATGCCCGTCAGAGCTGCCGTATTCCGGAAAATTCATGGCTCGACCCCTCAACCTGGAAGCAGATTAAGCGCCAGGCCTTTTCCCTGTGCGAGAGACGGCAGGCAGTCGCCGTGGGAGACGGGACCGTAACCGTGGGAGACGGGGCGTTTATGATGATGTGATTGAAAGGGCATGGAGGCGGCGGGAGATTTATCACCCTGTTCAAACACGGGCGGAAAAGAACGCTAACATTTTACACCTGAGGGCACAGATAGAACACACACACACACCAACGTGTGGGCAAATGTACTGAAGAATGTAAGATCAAGGAAAGGAGGTGTGGCCTATCTGCCTGTCAATCAAAGTGAAGTAGGAGTGGCTGCTGCAGCTGTCAGTCCTCGTGAAAGAGGAAGGAGGTGTGGCTTCTTAACCTGTCAATTACAGTGAAGTAGGAGTGGCCTCGGTAGCGGTCAGTTCAATTATAAGATGAAGGAAGTGTGACCTCTGTAGCTCAATCCTAGTGAAGAAGGAACAAGGCGTGGCCTCTGTAGCAGTCAGTCCTAGTAAAAGAGGAAAGAGGTTTGGCCTCTGTAGCTCGGTTCTAATGAAAGAAATAAGAAAGAAGAAGGAGGTGTGGCTGCTGTTGCTGTCAGTTCGATTGAAGGTGTGGTCTCTGTAGCTATCATTGCTGCTGAAGGAGGCATGGCCTCTGTAGCTGTCAGTCCTAGTGAAGGAGGAAGAAGGTGTGGCCTTTGTAGCTGTCACAGTGATGGCGGAAGGAGGCATGGCCTCTGTAGTTGTCACTGTGAAGGAGGAAGGAGGCGTGGCTCTTGTAGCTGTAAGTCCTAATTAAGGAGGAAGGAAGCGTGGCCTATATAGCTGTCACAGTATAAGAGGAAGGAGGTGTGGCCTCTGTAGCTGTTACAGTGAAAGAGAAAGGAGGCATGGCTGTTGTAGCTGTCAGTCTAAGTGAAGGAGGAAGGAGGTGTGGCCTCTGTAGCTATCAAAGTGAAGGAGGAAGGAGGCATGACCTCTGTAGCTGTCACAGTGAAGAAGGAAGGAAGGAGGCATGGCTATTGTAGCTGTCAGTCCTATTAAAGGAGGAAGGAGGTGTGGCCTCTGTAGCTGTCAATCCTCATGAAGGATGAAGGAGGCAAGGCTTTTGTAGCTGTCACAGTGAAGGAGGAAGGAGGCGTGGCTCTTGTGGCTGTCAGTCCTGATTAAGGAGGAAGGAGGCATGGCCTCTAGCTGTCACAGTGAAAGAGGAAGGAGGCATGGCCTCTAGCTGTCACAGTGAAAGAGGAAGGAGGCGTGGCCTCTAGCTGTCACAGTGAAAGAGGAAGGAGGCGTGGCCTCTAGTTGTCACAGTGAAAGAGGAAGGAGGCGTGGCCTCTAGCTGTCACAGTGAAAGAGGAAGGAGGTGTGGCCTGTAGCTGTCACAGTGAAAGAGGAAGGAGGTGTGGCCTCTAGCTGTCACAGCGAAAGAGGAAGGAGGCGTGGCTATTGTAGCTGTCAGTCCAAGTGAAGGAGGAAGGAGGTGTGGCCCCTGTAGCTGTCAATCCTCGTGAAGGATGAAAGAGGCGTGGCTTATGTAGCTGTCAGTCCTGATTAAGAAGGAAGGAGGCATGGCCTCTAGCTGTCACAGTGAAAGAAGAAGGAGGCGTAGCTATTATAGCTGTCAGTTCAAGTGGAGGAAGGAGGCGTGGTTTCTATAGCTGCCACAGTGAAGGAGGAAGGAGGTGTGGCCTCTGTAGCTGTCACAGTGAAGGAGGAAGGAGGTGTGGCCTCTGTAGCTGTCACAGTGAAAGAAGAAGGAGGTGTGGCCTCTGTAGCTGTCACAGTGAAGGAAGAAGGAGGTGTGGCCTCTGTAGCTGTCACAGTGAAGGAGGAAGGAGGTGTGGCCTCTGTAGCTGTCACAGTGAAAGA
>JANZLB010000012.1:2957817-2968682 GCA_026167865.1 Notarius quadriscutis
AGTATGTAGGTGTGTGCTTATGAACACTAGAAGCCAAAAGCCTCCAAAAAGAGATGGGTTTTAAGGTGTTGTTTAAAAATACACACACATTAAACAGAGCACACATGTTACACCCACGTTACACACAGCACACACATTACAAATGTTACACACACATTACACGCAGTACACACATTACACAGGCGTACACAAAGCACACACAGCACACACATTACACACAGCACCCACATTACACATGTTACACACACAGCACATGTTACACACACAGCACACGTTACACACATGTTACACGCATGTTACACGCATTACACACAGCACACACATTACACACACGTTACACACATTACACATACAGCACACATGTTACACATGTTACACACAGCACACACGTTACACATGATACACATTTACACATGTTACCGAAAGCACACATGTTACACATTTTACACAGGTTACACACACACCACACACGTTACACATTAAACACGTTACACACCACACACGTTATATACATTACACACAGCACACACGCTACACACAACACTCACATTATACACGTTACACATATCACACATGTTGCACACAGCACACGTTACACGCATTACACAAAGCAGACAAGTTACATATAGTACACATACTACACGTTACACACGTTACAGAAAGCAGACACCTTACACATAGCACACACATTACACATGTTACACACGTTACACATAGCACACACATTACACATGTTACACACGTTACGCATAGCACACACACTACACATGTTACACAAAGCACACACGCTACACATGTTACACAAAGCACACACGCTACACATGTTACACATAGCACACACGCTACACGTTACACAAAGCACACACGCTACACATGTTACACAAAGCACACATGCTACACATGTTACACAAAGCACACACGCTACACATGTTACACATGCTACACATGTTACACAAAGCACACACGGGACACATGTTACACGTTACACATAGCACACATTACACACATTGCACATGTTACACAAAGCATACACATTACATGTTACACAAAGCATACACATTACATGCTATACACGTTACACACATTACACAAAGCACACACATTACACATGTTACACATTGCATACACATTACACATGTTACACACATTGCACACGTTACACACAGCACACACATTACACATTACATGTGTTACACACGTTACACACAGCACAAACATTACACACGTTACACACTGCACACACATTACACACGTTGCACACTGCACACACATTACACACAGCACAAACATTACACACATTACACGTTACACACTGCACACACATTACACACAGCACACACGTTACACACTGCACACACATTACACACGTTACACACAGCACACACGTTACACACTGCAAACACATTACACGTTACACACAGCACACACATTACACACGTTACACACAGCACACATTGCACACGTTACACACAGCACACACGTTACACACTGCACACACATTACACACGTTACACACGTTACACACTGCACACACATTACACGTTACACACTGCACACACATTACACATGTTACACACAGCACACACATTACACACGTTACACACAGCACACACATTACACATGTTACACACAGCATACATTGCACACGTTACACACAGCACACACGTTACACACTGCACACACATTACACACATTACACGTTACACATATCACACACCTTACACATTACACATGCTACACATGTTACAAACATCACACACATTACACATGCCACACGTTACACATTACACATGATACACGTTACACACATCACACACATTACACATGCTACATGTTACACACATCACACACATTACACGTTATACATGATACACATGTTACCCACATCACACACATTACACATTACACATGCTAAACATGTTACACCCATCACACGTTACACATGTTACACATGCTGCACATTACACACATTTCACATGCTACACACATTATACACATATTACACATTGCACACGTTACACACGCTACACATGCTACACATTACACATGCCTTCCATATGATGATAAAAATAATTGGCTTTTAAAATTCACCATCACAACTAAAAAAGTGTGTTGAGTTAACTTTAAGTGTGGTAATTTTAATTACTTAAATTAACTAGCTACTGAAATTTTGTATATGTGTTTGTTAAAAGTGCCAGCTCGGTAAGTTTAATACATTCATTTTTTTAATTAGCTAGCTAGTTGAGTTATACATCAGCTCATTAAATTAGTTAGCTAGTTATTATTTTTTGCATTAGTTTCGTTAAATTAGCGAGCTAGTTAGGTTTTTACATTATTTCATTGAATTAGCTCACTAGTTAAGTTTTGAAGGTTAGTTCTTTAAATGTGCTAGCTAGTGAACTTTTGTACATCATTTCATTAAATTAGCCAACTAATTATGAGTTATACATTAGCTCATTAAATTAGCTAGCTAGTTAAGTTTCATACATTAGATTTTTAAAATTAGCTAGCTAGTAAAATGTTGTGCATTAGTTCATTAGATTAGCTTGCTAGTAAGGTTTTGTTTGTTTTCTTGCTAAAGAGCCTTAACATTTATTCCAACAGGACTATTAAACATTAGCAAAGCCAAATTCTTGTTGGATAATATTTTCCATATAACAGATTGTTTAGTCCTGCAGGACTGGGGGATTAACTTGTGGTCAGCTCGTTTTATCAGCTAAAAATAAATCACTCTTGACTCCTGAAGACTTGAATTATGTTTAAATGTCGAGAGTAGATTTTTGGCTCCATACGTCTTTTAACTGAGTAAAATTCCGACAAACTTTGACTTCAGAGTCATTTCTCTGCACAATGGTTCAAATCAGAGCATGAGAACTTTCTCCTTCATGTCTCACATAAAAGATATAAACTTTCACCGTTAAAAATCTAAAGAAGTGCGCTGACGTAAGTGGAACATTTGTTGACTAGTTTTGTCCTTTGTCAATAACGCCACGTCATTCCTGCCATTAAACGAGCGAGATATGTTCATCTGACGGAGTAGAATATTTAATACGTTTTGAATAAGATATTTTTTTTAATCACGTTTTTGTTTATTGTTGAATAATTGAGTGCGTTTAAATGTAGATGCAGTCCCTTTGTTTTTAACTCAGTAGATTTTTGGAATTTGACTTTTACTTTTCGTAAAAGAAAAGAAAAATGAGGCTCTTTGATCACTTTTTAACCAATTGAACCACTTGTGTTCCCTGGTCGTCACTTTCCCATGCTAATGCTAGCTCTGGTCCCTGTGCTAGTGCTAGCCATCCTCCCTGAGCCTGGCACTTTGACGGACAGCTGTGTAGTTCTGGCCCAACTCCAGCCGTGCGGATTACTCATGCAACTAATCTCCCATGATGCCCCGCGGCCAAGCCGGGGCCTGCTGCGCCTCTGCTCTTCATCAATATGCATGAGCATGCTAATGAGGCGAAAAAGCGCACAGGTGAGCTAGCTCAAAGAATCCGACACAACAGAGGAGCCTAATTAGCATAATTAGCAACCCACTTGAGCGGGGTCCGAATATCATAATGACAGCGAGATCGCTAACCTGCACTCCTCACAATTACTCGCAGTATGCTAACGTCCTGTGACTCGGCCTCGGAAGACGCGGCTCCTCCGATTAAAACCCTTACGGCAGCCATGTTGGAACACGGTGACAGATCGCGCTGTGTGATGTTCACGTGCATTTCGGCACACTCTGAAACACTGACACACTTCCACATGCTTGTGTGTTTGATACAGAAAATAAGAAATAACACACACGTATAACTTTAACATTGCATTACACACACACACGTGCGAATGCAAGGCCTCATCCACTGAAATGAGCTTATGCAAGTTGACAGGTTTTCTCTCTCCGCACCACGCTCTCTCCCTCTGCAGGCGCACTTCAAACACACACTTGTTGTGTTGCAGGATGATAAATAGCAGCAGCTGCAGATACAGTGTGTGTGTGTGTGTGTGTGTGTGTGTGTGTGTGTGTGTGTGTGTGTGTGTGTGAGATAACAAGCTCTTCATGATGCCTGCTGGATCTGAACTCTTGTAGCTAGCGCATTGTGTGGAGCTAACACGCTAATTGAGTGAAGCAAAGCCACGTGTGTGTGTGTAAGTGTGTTAACTAGTTCACACTGGATAATGGTGTCATTCGTCTGCATAGTTCAGGATTAGGATCAGATGATTTCCTCACCTCATCACAAACGACACTTCAGAAACCGTTCCATTTATTTCCTGTGGGAAAATTGTGTTTTTTTGGCAAAACCACAATGAACAGATTACTAGTTAGCTAGCTAGCAATGTGACGCTAGCTCCTCATTCAACTAGAAATTGTTAGCTAGCTTAAAAATTCCAAGATTACATCATAAAGTTTATGTAATCTATGTTTTTGTTTTTTATAAATATAGATAAATATAAATAAAATATAGATCAAGTTTTTAAAAGGAATGTTTTTTTTAAAAGGAACGTATCGCTAGTCAGCAATGTAATGCTCGCTAATCACACACCTCGCGATAATTAGAAATTGTTAGCTAGCTTAAAAATTCCCAGAATATGTCCTAGCATTTCTGTAATCTATTTTATTCCAAAAATAAATACAAAGTAATAAAATACAGAGGAAGTTTTTAAAAGGAATGTTTTTGAATGAACGTATTGCTAATTAGCAATGTAATACTCGCTATTCACACACCTAGCGAAGGTCTGAAATTGTTAGCTAGCTTAAAAATTCCCAGATTTTGTCATAACATTTCTGTAATCTAGGTTTTTAAAAAAATAAATAAATACAAAGCAATAAAATATAGATGAAGTTTTTAAAAGGAATGTTTTTGAATGAACGTATCGCTAGTCAGCTCATTAGCAATGCAATGCTGACTAACTCACCTAGCGAAGGTTAGAAATTGTTAGCTTGCTTAAAAATTCCCAGATTATGTCACAGCATTCTGTCATCTATGTTTTGTTTTGGGTTTTTTTTCCCCAGAAATAAACACAGAGCAATAAAATATCGATGAAGTTTTTAAAAGGAATGTTTTTGAATTAACATATTGCTAGTTAGCAATGTAATACTCGCTAATCACACACCTAGCGAAGGTTTGATATTGTTAGCTAGCTTAAAAATTCCCAGATTACATCGTAGCAATTCTGTAGAGCAATAAAATATCGATGAAGCTTCTAAAAGGAACATATCGCTAGTCAGCTACTTAGCAATGTAATGCTCGTTATTCACACACTTGATTAGAAATTGTTAGCTAGTTTAAGATTATGTCGTAGTGTTTCTGTAATCTACGTTTTTATTTCCAGAAATGAACACAGAGAAATAAAATATTGATGAAGATTTTAAAAAGAATGTTTTTGAATGAATGAACATATCACTAGTCATTTTGCTAGTTAGCAATGTAATGCTCACTATTTACGCACCTAGTGATGATTAGAAATGGTTAGCTAGTTTAAAAATTCCCAGATTATGTTGCAGTGTTTCTGTAATCTACGTTTTTATTTCCAAAAATAAACAGAGAAATAAAATATCAATAAAGTTTTTAAAAGGAATGTTTTTGAATGAACATATTGCTAGTTAGGTAGTTAATGCTTGCTATTCACACACCTAGCGATGATTAGAAATGATTAGCTACCTTAAAAATTCCCAGATTACATCCTGGCGTTTCTGTAATCTACGTTTTTGTTTCCAAAAATAAACACAGAGCAATAAAATATCGATGAAGTTTTTAAAAGGAACGTTTTTGAATGAATGAACGTATCGCTAATCGTTTTGCTAGTTAGCAACATGATGCTCGCTAATCACATGCCTAGCGAAGGTTAGAAATACATAGCTAGCTTAAAAATACCCAGATTATGTCCTAGTGTTTGTGTAATCTACTTTATTCCAAAAATAAAGTCAAAAACAGAGCAATAAAATATAAGCAGATTATTTAAAAAAAAAAGAAAGTTTTTGAGTGAATGTATCGCTAGTTGTTTTGCTAGTTAGCAATGTAATGCTAACACTTAGCAATGATTAGAAATGGTTAGCTAGCTTAAAAATCCCCAGATTGCATCGTCATCTTTTTTCCACTTTATCGGATTCTGCACTTCAGGAGTCGCGAGTCGTTATGGGATGTGATCCAGGAGCCATGTGGAACCTTCCAGAAAGAAGCTGTTAGTTTTACAGGAAGTGCTCAGGCCTGTTTTATGTTTTGAGGGTTGATGAAGAAAGGAAAACACACACACACAGAGAGAGAGAGAGAGAGTTGGATTATGATTGTCGTCTTGTTCCTGAAGCTACCTGAAGAAGATCGAGAGCGAGACAAGGTACATGCACCAAAATTAAATTAAAAAATAATAAAAAAAAATAAAACAATTCAAAACCCCGAGCTGATGTAATAATAAGGTAAAGATGAGGGGAAACGCCGCACTCACACTCACACTCGTCTCTTCCTCGTTTCAATCAAACACGGCCTTGTTCTTTTCCCGAACACGTCTCTATTCCTGAATAAAGCGTCAATCGGAAACGAAGCCGAGCGTCGCTCCTACTTAGAGCAAAACACACACTGTTAGAAACACACAAATAGAAATTTTTGAAGTTTTTAACACGGAGGAGGATGTCGGTGTGAAAGAGTGAGAAAGACAGGAGGAAAGAAAGGAAGGAAGGAAGACGAGGAGGAGGAGGAAGAGAAGGAGGAAGACAGCAGAGCAGGAGGAAGGAGTTCCCTCGAGATTCCCCTCCATTAATTGTGAAGTGAAGGTGCCCTCAGGGCGACACAAGGGAACGGCATTAAACCAGCCGGCAGCCAGGCACTCACTCTCACACACACTCTCTCTCTCTCTCTCTCACACACACACACACACACACACACACACACAAAGTCTTTCCTTTCTCCACCAGTGCACAAAACACACCGTCACACACAAATGTACTCGGAAAATTAGTTTAATACGTTTATAAACCAACATGCACACAATTCTGTGTGTGTGTGTGTGTGTGTGTGTGAGAGAGAGAGAGAGAGAGAGAAAAGAGAGAGAGAGAGAGCAAAAGAGATAGAGAACAGGAATGAGAAAGACAGAAGACAGAATTCACCCACTAGAGGGAGCACTGAGAATGTAGTTTGACTTCTTCGCTTTGTGTGTGTGTGTGTGTGTGTGTGTGTGTGTGTCCTGAAAGAAGTCTACTCTCCACACCAGTCTCTGATGGATGAAGACGTGTAGTGTGGATGGAGTGGACATGGAACAGTGAACGCACACTTGCACACTAGGCAAAGTGCACTTGGTACATGCGCACTTCACTCAGTCAGAGAGAGAGAGAGAGACAAAGAGAGAGAGACAGACAGAGAAAGAGAGAGAGAGACTAATATTTTGGGATTGAGAGACAATAGGCAATAGAAAAGAGACAGACAGAGAAAAAGAGAGACAGACAGACAGACAAAGAAATG
The DNA here is from genome assembly GCA_026167865.1 of Notarius quadriscutis. Taxonomy (NCBI): domain Eukaryota; kingdom Metazoa; phylum Chordata; class Actinopteri; order Siluriformes; family Ariidae; genus Notarius; species Notarius quadriscutis. The sequence goes on from JANZLB010000012.1 coordinate 2,965,260, forward strand.
GAGAGATAGAACAGCAGTGAGACTGACAGACAGGTAGACAGCGAGACAGACAAAGAGACAGATGGAAAGATAGATAGATAGATAAGACAGCTCAAGAGTGTGATAGAAAGAAAGAGACATACAGAAAGATAGAGACAGACAGACAATGTGATAGATGGAGAGACAGACAGAAAGAGAGACGGAATAGCCTATCATACAGAAACTGACAGACAAACAGATACAGTGCAAAAGAGATGGATAGAAGGAGACAGACAGAGACAGAGAAATAGACACGAAAGCTCATCAGTAAAGAAAATGGCAGGTAGATGGACAGAGAGATAGACAGGTAGAAGGTCAGGGAGAAAGACAGACAGACAGACAGACAGGAAATAAAGCAGACAGACAAAAAGACAGAAGAAAAACAATCACAGAGAGGCAGACAGACAGGGTGATAAGACAGATAACAGATTACAAACCAAACAGAAAGACAGCTTGAGAACGAGAGACAGACAGGTAGGAATAGAGGCAGACAGAATAATAGGGAAGGAGACAGACAGCTAGAAAGCCACAGAGACAGAGAGGGAGATGGAGAGATAGCTAGGTAGAAAACCGGAGAGATAGACAGGCAGACAGACAGACAGGTTGGAAGAGACATTGATAGATAAACACAGAGGGAGACAGAGATCTAGAAAGACATGGAGACAGACAAAGAGCTAGAGAGACAGGCAGGCAGAGAGCCAAGGACACAGACAGATAGGATGAAATCCAGAGAGACAGACAGGTAGAAAAGCAGGAAGGCAGACAGACAGGCAGGTGAGAAGAGACATAGACAGATTGACATGGAGGGAGACAGAGATAAAGAAAGCCATGAAGACAGACGGATAGGATGAAATCCAGAGAGACAGGTAGAAAAGCAGGAAGGCAGACAGACAAGTCAGAAGAGATGTAGACAGATAAACATGGAGGGATACACAGATATAGAAAGCCAAGAAGACAGACAGGTAGGATGAAATCCAGAGATGAAATCTCAGGGAGACAGATGTGTAGGAAGAGGGATAGAGAGACAGACAGGCAGAGAGCCAAGGACACAGACAGATAGGATGAAATCTAGAGAGACAGACAGGTAGAAAAGCAGGAAGGTAGACAGACAGACAGACAGACAGACAGACAGGTGAGAAGAGATGGAGACAGATAAACACAGAGGGAGACAGAGATATAGAATGCCATGGAGACAGACAGGTAGGATGAGACAGACATGTAGACTGTCAGGGAGACAGATGCGCAGGAAGAGGAATAGAGAGACACACATATAGGAAGAGACATAGACAAAGTGGAAGACAGACAGATTGACACAGAGAGACAGACAGATACACAGTGTCATGGTAAGAAAAACAGACAGACAGATGAACTTGTAGAAAGTGAGACAGATAGATGAGGACTATGTGCTAAGTGTGAAGTCCACTATCGAAGTGCACACTTTGTGGCTGTGTTTCAATCCGTAAGTGTGTGTGTGTGTGTGTGTGTGTGTGTGTGTGTGTGTGTGTGTGTAGCCCTTAGCCCTAGTTTCTGTGGGGCGGTGGGTGTAAAGTGGGTTGCCGGGGGCGACGGCGATATGAAAGGTGCCTAATGAAGCACTTAGCATCAGAAGGCCCCGCCCGCCGCTGCGTCAAACCTGATTGGCTGATGGGAGGCCTAACGCGAGCTGAGCGGCCTTTTGTTGCTCGGCGACGAGCCCTGAGGCGACGCCCCAACCCTGACCCCTCTACCCCCCTCCCCAACCACCTCATCACCACGGATACGATGTGACAACTTAGCAGGATGGAGTGTGTGTGTGTGTGTGTGTGTGTGTGTGTGTGTGTGTGTGTGTGTGTGTGTGTGTGTGTGAGTGAAGGAGAGTAACTGTCTCTGTTTCTGTCTTACTGCATCTCTCACTCTTCTCATACCTGTCTCTCCATATCAGTCACACGCCACCTGTCTCTCTCTCTCTCACTCACTCTCTCTCTCTACCATCTCTCAACAGTCTTTTTCTGTCTCCCTACCTGTCTCTCTCTCTCTATGAATCTCTCTCCATCAATCCCTCTCTATGTCTCTCCACCCATCTATCTTCACCTGTCTCTCTCTATAGTCACACTCCACCTCCATCTCTCTCCCCCAATCTGTCTGTCTGTCTTTCTCTTTTTACCTCTCTCTCGCTCTCTCTCTCTCCAGTCTCTCTGTTTGTCTATCTCTCTCTCTCTCAGTCTGTCTGTCTCTCTCTTCTAGTCTCTGTGTCTTGTCTGTCTGTCTTGTCTGTTTCTCTCTCTCCCCGTCTGTCTGTCTCACTCTCTCTCTCTTTTTACCTGTCTCTCTCTCTGTCTCTCTCTACCATCTCTCATCATCAGTCTTTTTCTCTGTCTGTCTACCTGTCTTTCTCCACCTTTCCCTGTCTATGAATCTTTCTGCATCAAGCTCTCTCTCTGTGTGTCTCTCCACCCATCTATCTTCACCTGTCTCTCTCTACCCCTCTCTCTTCGCCCATCTCTTTCGATCCATCTCTCTCCATCAGTCTCAGTGTCTCTCCACATGTCTTTCTCTCTCTCAGCCTGTTTTTACCCTCTCTGTCTCTCTCCATCAATTTCTCTCATCTTTCTTTCTTTCCAAGACTTTTCTCTTTCACTCATATTCTATCTTTCTCTCTTACTGTCTCTCTGTTTCACTCTTTATTTCTTGTCATCTTTCTTCCTTTTTCATTTTTCCATTTCATGCTACTTTTCCCCTCTCACTCATTCTCAGGTTCTCTCTTTTACTCTCTTATCATCTTTCTTTTTTCTCTTTCAATTTTCAACCATTTTCACTCTTTTTCTTGAGCATCATTTGCTTTGTTCTGTCCTTTTCTCATTCCATTTTTCCCACTTTTCCTCTCTCTCTCTCTCTCTCACTCCCTGTTTCCTGTCTTCCACTCACTCATATTCTCGCTCTATTCCTCTCCTTCACTCTCATCCTCCTTTCTTTTTCTCTTGTCTTTGTTCTTCCTTGCTTACAGTCCCTCTCTTTTGCTCTCCTTGGTTCTTTTGGATCTTTTCACTTCTCCCACCACTTTTCCTCTCTCACTTGTTCTCACTCTTCCAGTTTTTTTGTTTTCTTCTACTCTTTTCCCCGTTTATCTTTCCTTGTTATTTTTGCTCTGTTTCTGTTTTCTTCCTCTATTATTATCTTGATGTTAATGAAGACTAATAGTTGCGTGTATAAGGAACGTTCCCGTCCTGAACTTGATGTTTTTCCTCTGAGAGCACGCCCCTGAAGTGTTTATCATCATCATTTTTAATTCATTAATAAACAAGTCATGGTTTTTATCTGTTTATAGTTACACTTAATGTTAAATTTTAATTTAAAAAATCTGTTATTATTAGAGAGACAGTGTGTGTGTGTGTGTGTGTGTGTGTGTGTGTGTGTGTGTGTGTGTGT
>JANZLB010000012.1:3063539-3073567 GCA_026167865.1 Notarius quadriscutis
TTCTCTTAGACTTAAAGTATACTTTTTATAAACTAAAAGTGGGCCAATTTAGTTCCAAGAAGTATTAGATTAGTTTATTTACAAGTATACTGTAAATGCATTGATATCAGTATACTTGGTACACAAAAGTATACTTAAGGAAATATACTTTAATTTTACTTAAGTATATTTAATAAAATGAACTTGAAGTATACTTCTTTTTGATAAGGGAAGTCAGGAGACTTGGTGGGCATGGCATTGTGGGATTGATTTTGACACGGTGTGACATCATAACCAACTGGTTATGGCTAAACCAATTGACTTGCTAACGGTATGGTTAAATTAGCTTCAAAAAACGATTGGTTAACTAACGGCAAGTTAAAATTTTAGTGGATGGTTACAGGTTAACCTACCTTTAAAATAATCATGTTTTAAACAACTGGATCCTGGTTATTTATGCAGTGACCCAGTGAGCCAATCGTGTGGCAGCTGGACAAAGCATAGACACAGGTCAAGAGCGTCATCAAACATCAGAACGAAGAAAAGATATGATCTTTGTGAGTTTGGGATTTTCACACACGACAGTCTCAAGAGTTTACCCAGGATCAGGATGGTGCAAAAAACAAAAAACACTGAATGAGCGATTCTTGCTGATAAGACAGAGGTCTGAGGAAAACAGTTTGCCAAGCAGGATTCAGCAACTCAAAAATAATCACTCTTTACAACTGTGGTGAGCAGAAAAGCATCTCAGGATGAGTTCAACAAGAATCTGACGCTATTGTGAGCGCGGAAACGGGACGGGTGAAGATTTGGGACGTATGGTTTGACGTACCGTGCATTCTGAGACACTCTACAGTTGGAAAGAGTGCTTGTTTGTTTATTTGTTTGTTTGGCCGGCAATTGTCCTCTGACGGCTCTCATCACCTCCTGCAGAATTGTTCCTCGCTGGATGGAGATGTGGATCTGGAGGTTGTCGTGGAAACTCTGAAGCTCCTGACTTGTATCTGTAAGACTTTGTTCATTGAGCTGATTGGATAAATTGTATGAATGTGTTTGTTAGCTTGCTAATGAGGAATTGCGTATCATTAGCACATTTTGTCAGAATCTGAGTTTAATGGCAATGCTCTCTTTTGCCCCCTAGTGGAGAATTTATTCAAATCTATTATGAGATGATTTTGATTTAGTATCGGATTCGAAGGTTTATCGAGGACTCTGTCCTTGTAATCATTTACGACTACGACTACTCTCTCTCTGTCTGTTTTCATTCACAGACATGGTTAGCGTTTTGACTGTTACAATGCTGCGCTTCTCTCAGTGCCTGAGGGACAAATGGCCTCAAGGTGTACATAAGTATTCACCCCCCTTTCCAACACCAACCAATCTTAATATTTAAACACGCTTACACAGGCCGTGCTGTTAATTGGCCATTAGACGCTGACCCACGCCAAATCTGCTTCTCCTTATCCACTCACATACGCAATGATGTAACACACCACTCCACAAACACTTCCTTAATTCGATTAGAAAATGTTCCAGCTTTAAAAGTTGACCATAAGACCTAGTTTTTGTGAAATGAAAATGTTCCTAGGTCTTGCTAATCTGATTAGCAGACTTTTTTGAAGATGCACAAAGGCATAGAATCTCAAATGAAATGTTTTTAGGGTGATTACTTTCAAGACTAGAGATTTAATGTAGTCTGTGTTATAAAAGAAAGCATTAATAATAAAAAAAGACTCTAGCGAGGTGTCTTGTGCAATTAGCATTGAATCAGTAAAAAAAGTGATGCTTTTAATCCAAACTGCTCTCCTAAACTCTGTGAAAAAGTGCATTTGAAAAGAAATATCTTGACGTTATTCGCAGTGGAATTGAAAATTTTCAGCAGTTTTAGCCGACAGTTTAGGAAATGCAGACTGTGTAATAACAGTGCCATTAATATTTAAATGTAGGAATTCAAATGGATGGATGGATGGATGGATGGATGGATGGATGGATGGATGGATGGATGGATGAAAAGGTGAAAAGATGGGCAAAATAAATGGATCAGTGGATGGAAAATATTTGAGAACAATGGAAAGTGCTGAAATGTACAGATAGATACAGCTTCATGGCTGGAAACATGGATGAAATGATGGGTGGACAAAATAAATAAACTGGCCAATGGGTGGATAAATATGTAGATGGATGGATGAAAAGATGGGGAGATGGACATATATGAGTGGATCAATCTATGGATGGATGGATGGATGGATGGATGGATGGATGGATGGATGGATGAAAGAATAAATGGATGTATGGACAGGCAGACAGATGGATGGACTGATGGATGAAAGAATGGAGAGATGGATATACAGTAGAATGGATAGACAGATGGATGGATGGATGGATGGATGGAATGAAGGATGGATGGAAGAATGGATGGATGCATAGATAGATGTATGGACAGATGGATGGACTGACAGATGAATGGAAGAATGAATGGATGTATGGACAGGTGGAGAGATGGTTGGACAGATGGATGGACTGATTGATGGATGGAAGAATGGACAGATGAGTGGGTGGATGCATAGATGAATGGATAGACCAATGGATGGATGGATGGACCAATGGATAGATGGAAGGATGGATGGATGGATGGATGGACAGGCCAAAGGATAGATGGAAGAATGGATGGATGGATGAACAGACAGACGGATGGATGGATGGATGGATGGATCAAACAGATGGATGGAAGAATGGACAGATGGACGGATGGATGGGTGTTTATATTTATGGGTTTATTTTTAATGAATCACATACTTTTATACTGTATTTATTCATGTATTTTAAATCCCCCCCCCCAAAAAAAAATTAATTGGTGTCTTAAAACTTCTAGAAAAATCTCTTTTCACAGACATTTATGGCCGCAGTCTCACACTTTCCAACATTCTCAATGGGATTCAGACCGGGGAAAAAAAACATTATCGTTCTGCTGACCAAGTGTTATCTTGCTAGTTTTAAGTATTTAACAGACTGCAATGTTTGCTGATGTTTTGCTCCATCCGTCTGTCCGTCCTTCGGTTTTAACAAGCTGCTCAGTCCGTGCTGAGGAGCGACCTCACGGCACCGTGACGCGTCACTTAAGGGACGATAAACTGTTAGACACCAAATATATCACTCATGATATTTACGGCAAAACGTTTTCCTGTTGTCTCGGCTGAGCACAGGGACGTTATCATTTTATTTTATTTTATTTATTAATCTTTTTGGCTGGAGCTTTCAGGTGATTCACTGTAGATTTGTTGAGCAGACGGATCTTTTTTCCAGGTCATTTTGCTCTTGATGATTTAATCTGAACAAATTGAACGTGTGTTAAATAGCTCTTACAATGATAAATATGATAAGATTGTTTCAAAATATGAAGGTTTATGTGATGCATTTTTGTTTAAATTATCTCAATTTAAATATTCAAAACATGTCAGAAATTGACCCCAGCAGTATGGAGATGTAATGAGATGTTTGTTATTAAATGTTAGAGCTATCTAATAAAAAGCTCATATTAAATAATGATCTTTATCCCCTTAATAATTCATCACTTTGGGTGTTTTACAGCGAACACCAGTACAGTGTGAGTCTGAGTCTCGTATCCGTTTATCTCCAGGGTTAATGTTTTCACCCTCCTGCCCCCGAGAGCGAGCAGTGAACATGTTCCACCCCGATTCAGCGTTCCTTATTGAACTGATATTTCACACACTGTTACTAATTGCAAATAAGCCCGAACCAAACAAAAAAAAAAACCTTTTTTTAACAGGCAGTGTGTATGTGTCTCCAAATTAAAATTTACATTTCTGAACTTTCATAGTTCATAAACAATGATTAACAGTTGAAGAGAAATGTGTGTAAATCTTTACATTAACTCACAGACTACACTTTAGATGAAAATGTGAAGGACGCTGTTCTGAGACGGACAAAACGTTCAGGCGATGAAAGAGTTAATAATTAACCACATACAACACGATAAAATAACCAAGGAGGCTCGATAGATAGATAGATAGATAGATAGATAGATAGATAGATAGATAGATAGATAGATAGATAGATAGATAGATAGATAGAATTAATAAACAAACCAATGGATAGATGGATGGATGAATTGATAAAAATGGAGAAATGGACATAATAAATAAATAAATAAATAAATAAATAGACCAATCCAAAAGTGGATGGATGGATTAAAAGATGAAGAAATGTGCATAAAAATAGAGAGATTGTTGGATGGATGCATGAAAAGATAAAAAGATGTACATAAAACTGGAGTGATGGATGGATGGATTAAAAGATGTACCTAAAAATGGAGTGCTGGTTGCATGCATGGCTGGATGGATGAAAATATGAAGATATGTACATAAAAATGGAGTGACGAATGGATGGAAAGATGAAAAGCTGAAGATATGTACATAAAAATGAGTGATAGATGGATACATGGATGGATGGATGGGTGGATGGATGGATGAAAAAATGAAAAGATGTGCATAAACATGGAGTGATGGATGGATGAAAAGATGACAAGATGTACATAAAAATGAAGGGATGAATGGATGGAAGGATGAAAAGCTGAAGATATGGACATAAAAATGGATGGATGGATGGATGGATGGATGGATGGATGGATGGATGGATGGATGGATGGATGGAAGAAAAAATGAAGCGATGTACCTAAAACTGGGGTGATAGATAGATGGACGTATGGATGGATGGATGAAGAGATGTACCTAAAACTGGAGTGACAGATGGATGTACGTATGGATGGATGGATGAAAAAATGAAGCGATGTACCTAAAATTGGAGTGATGGATAGATGGGCATATGGATGGATGAAGAGATGTAATTAAAACTGGAGTGATGGATGGATGGATGGATGGATGGATGGAGAAATGAAAAGATGTGCATAAAAATGGAGTGATGGATGGATGGACAGATGGATGAAAAGATGACGAGATGCACATAAGAATGAAGGGATGAATGGATGGAAGGATGAAAAGCTGAAGATATGTACATAAAAATGGAGTGATGGATGGATGAAAAGATGACGAGATGTACTGTACATAAAAATGGATGGATGGACTATTGAAATGGACTATGATGGATGGATGGAATAGTGAAAATGACAGACAGGATGGATGGATATTGGAATAATACTCATTATAGATGACAAAATGGTGTGAGGTAGAGGAGAAGAAAAGAAAATAGTTTAATTCAATTAACAGATGGATGGATGGGTGGATGGACAATATCCCAAAGATGGTGGCGGGATATGGTAGAAAGTGATGGGAGAGAAATGTTACAGGAGAGCGAAAAAGTAGAAAGAAGAGATGCCACATGGGTTAAAAACTGTGAAAAGCAAAAGACGAGAAGAAGTGAGTGGTGGAGGAAGGAGTGGAGAAGAAATGGAGAGAATAAGAGCATAGGGAAGGAGAGGGCAAAGAGAAGCCAGTGTAGAGTACAGAGAGAGAGAGAGAGAAAGAGAGAGAGAGAGTGCATTAATGTGTGAGAGCAACTCCAGCAGCCAGCTGTCAATCACTCATCCATCCACCTGACTAATTGGCTTCTTACCCTCTGTGCTCGCGGCTCGAGTGCTAACCGCTCGCCTCTGGCGAAAAATGCAGATGAGCGCGAGAGAAGCCGAGTGGCGGAGGGAGGGAGCGAGGGAGCGGGAGCACGGGAGAGGAGAGAAGGAAAACTGCAGCTTTAGTTAATTATCTGTCTGAGGCGGTGTGTCCGACAGCGGCCCACACAGCGCACTTATGCTAAACAGCAAAGCATCCTGGGAATTGGAGTGACAGCTCATTTTCCTCCTGCAATTTTATATGAAAGGAGGAGCGCACACCTCTTCTCCTCCACACCTTCTCTGCTTTCTTTCTCTACCTGTCTTCCCCTAACCCGAATCTTCCCTCTTTCCATCTCTCTCTCTCTCTCTCTCTGCCCTCTCTCGTGGGATCTCGGTGTGTTAGCTGTCACCGACATGGTGCTCCCTCTCTCCCTCTCTCCCTCGTTCTCTCACTCCTCCACTGACAGCGGCTTGTTGACAAACGCCAGCAGTCATCTGGGCACCCTGGGAAATCTCTGCCACCATTTTGTCAGCAGAATGACAGAAGCTGTTAATGTCTCAAATTCTCGGCGTGACAGAGAGCCGTCTTGTTGACAGTGTTTGACACTCCGCTCTCAATTCATGTCCGCCATTTTAATTCATTATATTTTTTTCCCCTTTTGCACCACTGCTAACCCCCCTAATCACTCACACACACACACACACACACACACACACACACACACACACACACACACACACACAAGCTCTCTAACCCCTGTTTCTCTCTCTCAGTAAACACACACACATATACACACACACACCGCTCAATTTGTCTGCATGTATTACCGAGACTAATGATTTTTTTTCCCTTCCTGCTTTGGTTTAATGAGAATTGTCTCAGCGTCCTGTTAAGAGTGAAATAAGCCACCAGCTCCTGAGATCGATACGATTTACAACTGAAAACAAAGGACTGTCTTTTTAAAAAGGCGCTCTTCATTTATTCCCTCTTGAGTTTGTTTTTCCTGTCAACTATATGATGAAGGGAAAATAAAAGAGAAAGATGAGAGACTCCCCATGTACAAGAACAGCAGCTACAGAGGAATGGTGTGATGATCCCTGGAATAGTATTCTTTTCTGCGTGTCCACCTGAGATTATTTACCCAAAAGAGGACGGACGGATGGATGGATGGATGGATGGATGGATGGATGGAATGCATTGGAATTAGAAGGGAGTGTTGGATGAGATAGGATGGACGTATTGATGGATAGGATTAATTGTAATGGTCTGGGCTACAATTGGATGAGATGGATGGATTGATGGATAGATCATGGAGATAGATGCTAGGAAATGTTGGCATGGAATGGATATGATGGAAGGAGGTGATGTGATGGTGGATGGATGGAATATGGGAATAGATAAATGGGAAGGGGGATGATGGAAAGGATCGATGTATTGGTGATGGATTGATGGAAGGATAATAGCAATGAATGCTAGGAAATGTTGAAAGGATGTGATGGATGGAATAGGCAAATAGATAAATGGGAAGGGAGATGGATGGATGGATGGATGGATGGATGGAATCGATGTTTTGGGGATGGATTGATGGACGGATAATAGAGATGGATACTAGGAAATGTTGGAAGGATGTGATGGATGGAATGAGTGAATAGATAAATGGGATGGATGGATAGGAAGAAATGAATGTGATTGCATGAATGGATGGATGGATGGATGGATGGATGGAAAGGATCAATGTTTTAGTGATGGATAGATAATAGCGATGAATGCTAGGAAATGTTGAAAGGATGTGATGGATGGAATAGGTGAATAGATAAATGGGAAAGGAGATGGATGGATGGATGGATGGATGGATGGATGGATGGATGGACAGGATCAATGTTTTGGTGATGGATTGATGGACGGATAATAGAGATGGATGCTCAGAAATGTTGGAAGGATGTGACGGATGGAATGAGTGAATAGATAAATGGGCTGGATGGATGGAAAGGATAGATGTTTTGGTGATGGATGGATAGGAAGAATTAATGTGATTGCATGGATAGAAAGGATCAATGTTTTGGTGATGGACTGATGGATCGATAATAGTGATAAACGCTAGGAAACGTTGAAAGGATGTGATGATGGAATAGGTGAATAGATAAATGGGAATGGATAGATAATCGAGATGGAAGCTAGGAAATGTTGGAAGGATGTGATGGATGGAAGAGGTGGATAGATAAATGGGAAAGGAGATGGATGGATAGGAAGAAATGAATGTGATTGCATATATGGATGGATGGATGGATGGAAAGGACCGATGTTTTGGTGATGGATGGGATGTGGCTGGGGTGAATTGGAAGCGAGATGAGAGGAGGAATCAGTATGGGATTCGTTCAGATAGGAGTGATGGATGGAGTAAATGTTTTGGTGATGGAAGAATGGAGAGTGGATGGAAGCCTCCAGATGATCATCATCTTCCTTTTAAACTCCTTCTGTGTTATGTTTTGCTCGATGGTCAGTTGGTCAGAAGATTCTCCAGGAGGCATGGAGACATCTTTAGTCTTCAGGAGAGAGGAAGTGACGTTGGTGTGGGCGTGACTCGGGCTTTAGAGCTGCTACAGCCCAAGTGAGGACCAAGAAGGGGTGCACTAACTTTACTGTAGCTAGAAACGGATAAAAAGTACACCGCTCCATCACAGCTGATAGATTTGTAATTCCTGAGTGCAGGAGAGCGGGATGTAACCGGGGGAAAGAAAAAGTGAGGAGGGAGGAAAGGAAAACACACACACACACGCGCGCGCTTTAATGCAAGTTTCAGCAGGTGCAGAGAGGAGAGGAGGAGAGGATGAAAGTCTCTCTCTCTCTCTGTGTGTGTGTGTGTGTAAGTGACGGGGTGAGAGCAGCGCGTCAGGAACAGATTTGTACCGACAGCACCGGGTGCATTCTCCCGTCAAACGCCATAAAAAGGGCGCGCGGGAAGTGATCAAAGCGGCGCGCGCTGCTGGTACTGCTGCGGAGGAAAAACGGGGGCTCGCGCTCAGCACCCCGCCGTCTCTCGCGCGCGGAGGCGGTTTTGAAGGTTGGTTAAAACAACACAACACAAAAACAACCCCCAACAACAACAACATTTATTTACATCTCTTTACATTTTTATCCCGCAACACACACACACTTCAAAATGTCTCTCATTATTATTATTACTATTATTATTTATTTATTTATTTATTTTACTGTATGAAGCTAGTCAATTGAAAGGAGCTCCGTTGCTTAGCAACCCGTGAAACCCCGGAAGTGCGACTGTGAAAAAAAAAACTTTACAAAAACATTTCATTAATTAATTCAAACTGAAATAAACAAACTTTTGCCCGTATTAAAGCGGATATATTATATATTAAGCAAATTGATTGATTATATTGTTACTTGAAAAACCCAAACCGCTGCTGTTAATTGGAGGCGTGGCCACATCGAAGCGACTGCACAGTAACCCGGAAGTGATAGTAAAATCACTACTCAACTCTTACTTGTACATGTATTAAAAGTGACTTATTACTTGAGATGAACTTGTAAGAAATGAAATGGCTGTCAAAACAAACTAACACAAGAAGAAATAATCCGCGGTTGGTAATTAGGGGCGTGGCCACGGCTTCCCCACTGCAATAGGAAACCGGAAGTGAAAGTAAATTAACCTTTACTTGAAAAACGTATGAAATAATTCAAATTTAAAGACTAAAGTTTGTATATGTTCAATATGAAGTGAATAGATCAATTTGTTAATTTTAAAAAATGACAATATATATTATGGCTGTCAAAACAAAACATGGTTAATTATTGGTGTGGCGAACAAAAGCTTCTGAAAAACTGTTAAAGATGGTTTAATAGATAGTTTAATATTTAAGAACTATGAAAGATCAGCAAAAATGAAAGTATTTTGCTTTCATGTTTAATAATCAGGGGATATTTTTCACGTAAGCATGTTCAAGAATGATCAGCGACAGCGCTTCGTTACCTTTCTGCCATTGTACGACTGACTAACTGGCCGAATCCGCTTCTCCAGATGTAGAAGAAGCAGCTTTTATTTGTCACATGCACACTCAAGAACAGTGAAATTCCTCCTCTGAAGCAGTGAACACACACCCATACCCAGAGCAGTGGGCAGCTATGCTATGCTACAGCACCCAAGGAGCAGTTGCCATGATGCAGAGCGAAGGGAAAGTGCTGTTCATTCACTCAACTCGCCTTACATTTTTCTTGCCGGTCCTGGGAATCGAACCGGCAACTCTTTGGACCCAAGGCTGATTCTCTAACCTTCATGCCTGCTCCATGATTTTAAACTGTGTGGAGCGAAGCGGGAAGGAGAAGTACTTCCGATCCTAAATAATTTTTAAATTAAAAAATTGAATAACATGAAGGGCGGCACGGTGGTGTAGTGGTTAGCGCTGTCGCCTCACAGCAAGAAGGTCCGGGTTCGAGCCCCGTGGCCGG
>JANZLB010000012.1:3112672-3125177 GCA_026167865.1 Notarius quadriscutis
CCTTGGTAAAAGTTACCTGAGAACTCAAATGTATTGGGGTGCCCAAACTTTCGCATGGTGTTCCTTTTCTTTTTTCACTCTCCAATAGTCTCATCTCATTATCTCTAGCCTCTTTATCCAAGTAGAAGGAGGGACTTGATCAGACCTAACTCCACCTGCAGCAAGGACATCACCTTTTGAGGAATATCTGTGAACATGTTCAAGTATCTAAATTCCCTCAGCACAGTTTTACCTGAATTGAGTCAGCCTCTTTCTCTCTCTCTCTCTCTCTCTCTCTCTCAGACTGAATGATAAAGTGAAGAAGAAGAGCATCACGTCGTTTGAAAGAGACGCGACTCTGTCGGTTCTGACCTCGCAGTTGGACTACAGCGGCTTTAACAAGGCTGACATGGTGATCGAGGCCGTGTTTGAGGATCTGGCCATCAAACACAGAGTGCTGAAGGAGGTGGAAGCCGTAAGTGTTTCTAAACACACACTTTTCATACACACGCCGCTTTCGTCTTGATACAAATAGGAATAATAGATGTGCATGTGTGTGTGTGCACGCACAGGTGACCCCTCCACACTGCATCTTTGCCTCTAACACGTCAGCTTTGCCCATCAGAGACATCGCTACCGTCAGCACCAGACCTGAGAAGGTGAGTAAAAAGCCAAAAAAAAAGTGCGATGACTGACTAAATAAAATAACGTTGCATTAATGTAAAAGTAATAATCGTGAAAAATTGCTCTTGCTTTGTGTGTGTAGGTGATTGGGATGCACTATTTCTCTCCAGTTGATAAGATGCAGCTGTTGGAGATCATCACGAGCGATAAAACCTCTAAAGACACGACAGCGTTGGCTGTAGCTCTCGGCCTCAAACAGGGCAAAGTCATCATCGTCGTAGGGGTGAGTGTGTCCGTGTACGAGTGTGTCCGAGAGTCATTACGTCATCACGTACGATGTTTTTGTCCCTCCGGTTTTCCAGGACGGGCCGGGATTCTACACGACCCGCTGCCTGGCTCCGACCCTTGCCGAGGCGGTCCGAGCGCTGCAGGTTTGTTAGTGTCAATAAATTAATGACTATCATGCAGAATCTCACACTGTGAACCACTTAAACCCCACCCCTTTACCTTTCTGCAGGAAGGGGTGGGGCCTAAGAAGCTCGACACCTTAACGACAGGTTTTGGGTTTCCCGTCGGCGTGGCAACCCTTGTGGATGAAGTCGGGGTCGACGTGGCCGCTCATGTAGCAGAGGATCTTGGGAAAGCGTTCGGATCACGGTTCGGGGGCGGGAACATGGAGGTGCTGAAGAGCATGGTGCAGAAAGGCTTCATGGGTACGACAGCGTCGCAAATAAGAATTAAACTAGTAACAGAAAATCTGGTTTAATTGCACGTGCGTGTGTCCGTCCATCCAGGTCGTAAGTCGGGTAAAGGCTGTTATGTGTACGGAGCCAAATCAAAGGATAAGCAGCTGAACTCGGGAACTGAAGAGATTCTGAAGAAGTTTAAACTGGTGGCGCCCCCTGCTGTGTAAGAGCTACACACACACACACACACACCTCTCAGAATATACATAGAACACGCTGTGAGAGGGGAAAATAATCAACGTGGTGAAGCCGCATTCCTGTTACCACACGCACAAGTTGATTAATTTCCAACACCAGCGTGTCCTGGAGTCTTTTATTCCTCTTACACGAGAGCAGATTTCTTACAATTATCGACACCTTAACGATCTTTTGGACGTAAATTGTGCATGAATAATTACTCAAACTTCAACTGGGGGGAAAAAAAAAAAATTGATTCCTGATTACTTGGCGCATCCGACAGGCATTATTTAAAATTTGTTTAACAGGGTTGTATTTCGTACAAAATATCTTTTATATAAATATATGGATGTTTACGTAAATGAAGTAATTCTGTTTGAGCTGCGTCAGAAAATCTTTTTGTTCCACGAAGTATTTTCATCGATCACGTTTTGTTAATCATTCGTCGTTGTTGTTTGTATTATTTTCTAGTTTACCGATAAACATCAGCAGGTGATCGATATTGTAACCGCATGAAACTCCAGGTCAAAGGTCGCATGTCGTTCCTCGAACCAAAATATAAAAAGTCTACTGAGATTGTAATATGTGGTCGATATTTACGACAAACTGCAAACAAATATATTTTCTGAATGTTTCAAATCGGATTCCAAACACTATAAACATTCCATTCTGTTACGAATCAGAAAAAAAAATGTTTAGAAATCCCAGCACTTCTTTTTTTTTTTTTATTTTCTTTATAAGTATTTCATCGACTTCAACAACATTACACAAAGATCGATCCATAACAGTTGTAAATGTCCCTTAATTCCGCAGCGTGTCGATAATGGTGGACACCGGTGAAAGTGATCATTATTATCGACACCTCACGTGACTTCTCAAACGTGCGTTTCGATCCAAAATGGCGGCTGTCAAACAAGAGTAAGAAACAAAGTAGGTTTCGACGAGGAGATCATGAAATATCAGTGAATTTGATGAGTAAAACACGTCCGTGATCTTTCCACCATGCTGACCTGCGATGATCATCTTGCGTAACAGGCTGCGTCATCAGACGACAAGATCAAAGGGCGAGGCGGGTCTTCCGGTTGATTAATTAACCAATAATAACTGTTGGAACTGAAACTCAGATTTGTAAAAATGTTTTCTTTTATTGGTAAATCTGAAAAGGTGTCGATAATCGTGCACACTCATTCCGTGTGGAAGAGAAATGAAAGGATTGCTGCTATGGAAACGAGCACGTTAAAATAAACGTGTGATGCGCAGCTGCAATAGTGCCAGAGCTGCTGTGAGAGGAAACTAATCAACACCTTCTGACCAATCAGAATCGAGAATGCAACGCTGAAGACTTTCCAGAACCTTCCTTACGCCATAATGTGGTGTAATTAAGCTTCCACGATTCTATTTTATTGGAGTTATGCTAATTCTTACAGAACAATGCTCTGTGTAGGTCTGGAGATGAGGACGTACAGTATCGGCTCGTGTCCCGATTTGTGAACGAGGCCGTCCTGTGTCTGCAGGACGGAATTCTGCCCGATCCGGTACAAGGAGACATCGGAGCCGTGTTCGGACTGGGCTTCCCTCCTTGTCTAGGAGGTGAAACACACACACATACGCACACAATGTATATATATTCTGTAGCTATACAGTATATAGCTACACATCCATGCCATGTCACGTGCTTTCCAGGTCCCTTCCGCTTTGTGGACTCGTTCGGAGCCGATAAACTCGTTCAGAAGATGAGACGTTACGAAGAGGTCTACGGAAACCACTTCACCCCCTGCCAGCTCCTCCTCGATCACGCCAAGGATCCCAGCAAGAAGTTCCACAAGTGAACCTCAGAGGTCAAAGGTTATATGTAACCCGTGGAGCAACCTTTCAGCCTCCATCCTGAGGAAGAGCGTTATACCTGTGCACACGTCATGTCCATATATAATCGTTTTATAACTTAGACGAGCGTACGTAGGGAACTGTTTCCTGCTTCCACTTGCACACTTTTTTCCTTTTGTTTTAAACCATTTTGTGAATGTTCTCGTGAACTATACTCTCTAGAAATGAAGAAGTTGCTCAGAAAATCAGCGTTCTCTTCAAGTTCGCATTTCTACGCAAGAAGCGCAATATCAGGAAACCTGAATCGGTGTTTTTACTGTTTTGAAGACAGCTCGAGAACTAAAGTGGGCGTGTCCTAATTATTGGGAGTGGTTTGTTCGAATCATAATTAATTCACCACAAAAAAGGAGGTTTTAACGCATTATAGCGAGCAGCCAACTTGAAACTAAGTTCACTAGCAAGTTTAACTTCGCCGAACTACCTCGCTAGCTGTTGGCAAAACCGCAACGACGATCCAGAAATTTCTCACAAGATGTAAGATTTACGAGTCGGAGTGGTTTTTTTTTTTTTTAAATGCTAAAAATCCTCCCGTTAGCTAGAGTTCTTTAATTTCCTAGCTTAAGTAAGACTAGCTACTATATTAGAAAGGAAAAAAGTGGGTTGCCAGGTCTACTTTCGTTAAAAATCCTCTTCGAATTAATTGTGATTTAGATTAACAAGATATAAAATTAGGAGCAGGGAGGAAAGAAATAAAAACTTGGATTACACAAACATTGCATTTAACCAGAAACGTCTGTGAACGTTTTTCGACTTCGTTGTGTGATTTGTCGCTTGCAGAATTGTAGAAAAAATGCTTCCGACACGGATTTTTCTCCCATCGAGAACTTGTTTTCCAGGCAGGAAGTGACAAATTTCAGACAGGAAATTAAGCAAATTGGGTGGCAGAGTGTTTCGTTTTAGGTATTGTTAACCAGTTCAACCCTTTTTAAAATTATGTTTTCACTCTGGAATGATCAAGTGATTTTTGTTTGCATTTTAAATTACGTTCAACTAAAAAAAAATAATTTTTACTTGATATTTTTTTTTTTTATTATTATTTCAATTCATTGAGCCAGTTCTGTATTATATCATCAGTATTTTCTCAGGCTGGTGTGTTTTTTTTTTTTTTTTTTCCTGCAAATAAACCCAAAGTTGATTCATGTTTCTGTGGGAATATGGAGCACAAAAGGAATACAGACCTACACTGTCATATCATATATATCAAACATGCGCCACTTGTAGAGATTACGTAAGGACGGCGGTGTTATAAGACGTCCGTCCAGCTAACCCGTAAATACAGTACGAGTGTGTTTAGCTGCAAAACATTCTCTGCTGAAACCCTGTCATTACACAGCGACTCTTCATACACACCTCGCTTTCAAACACAAAAAGCGGTGTTCAGTAAGCATTTAATTACTGTCACCTAATTACAGTGTGTGCGCGTGCATGACTTCACACTCTTCAGACGTCACTGTTTTTATCTCAAGCAAAGGATGAGATTGTGGTGGGTTTTTTTTTTAATGTATCTTAGTGGAGACCAGATGTCCTCAGAAACATTGGGAATATCAAAAATATTTGACCTTGAACTTCACTAAAATAGACAAAACATGGTGTCATAGTTGTGGTTAGATTCCAGTAGAACGTGCTGACGAGTGTACTCCGAGTGATCACTACCTTATCTTTAAGAATAAACCACAGCAGTAAGATGACTCGGGTGACTTTAATCAATAAATCAACCAATAATCAGTTGAAGTCGAGGTCAGTTTGTAATGCAACAGTAACTCCACTAAAACAACATATGTGTGTGTTAGTAAACTCTGATTCTATACTCGGGGGCCTTCTAATGCTCATGGATCCTCACTTCCTGTTCAGAAAGGAAGTGAAGATCAACAATCCAGTGTTGATCTTACACCAACGTACCTACAGTTTACACACACGAGCAACAGAATCATAACACCGATGCATCAAAGACAGTGGAAAGACAGAGTTGTCACATTTTGGGTTAAAAAAAAAAAAAAAAAAGCTTCCTTAAAATATAGCAGAATTATCCTTTGTTCCATTATGGTTCCTCTAAAGGCACGTCAGTCTAAGCAGTCTGGTGTTTTTAAAGAAAAAAATAAAATCACTAACAATTTATAAACCAGAGTAGTGTTTGACATTAGTCCCTATTGGATGATTTTTTTTTTTTTTTAAAGAAGCGTAGTTTTGAGACGGTCTCCAGAAACAATGTCTGTGCAGGAGTGGAGTTTAGAGATGATCCCTAAAGAAGCTAAGTGGTATTTAAATATATAAAATCTTTCCTTAACAAAAACAAAACCAACACGTACCACACACACAGGTTTATATTTACAATATCTCTCTCTCTCTCTCTCACACACACACACAGAGATACTGTTCAGTAGTTTGATGCTATTCAGCATCTGAGCGATCTAACCCCGCAAAATAAATCAGCACGATTGTGAAAGGAACATACGTGCATCTCTTAATTTCAACACACACATTCATTCATTCTGACATTAGGCACATTTCCACCAGAGGAGCCTTTACCGGAACTTGTTCCACAGTATATGCATACAGTACTCTTTTCCAAATCAATCACTATTGTCTGAAATTTGGTGTTTCCACCAGAGGACCCTGTTCAGGAACCCTGGAACCCTTTCTCTGGATCTATGGCACTAGTTTACACCACAGGAACCTTTTCAACTCCGAAACCTTAGCCATGTTTCTACAGAGAGGTACCTTATTATAGGTACTCAATAACTTTAGGCACATTTTCGGTGCACAAACCTACTCAGGAACCCGGTATGTTTTAATTTCCACTAGCTGATATTTTAGTACATTTTTGCAGACAACTACTGCCTGACTTGTTTCCAGCAGAGGAACTTGTTCAGGCATTCTGAATTTTTAAGCAAGTTTCTACGACAATGAACCTTCTCATGAACTTCCTTTTCAACTAAGAGACTTTAGTGTTAGGGAGGCACGGTGGTGTAGTGGTTAGCACTGTCGCCTCACAGCAAGAAGGTTCTGGGTTCGCGGCCAACGGGACTTTTCCGTGTGGAGTTTGCATGTTCTTCCCATGTCTGGATGGGTTTCCTCCACAGTCCAAAGACATGCAGGTTAGGTTAATTTAATTGGTGGCTCTAAACTGACTGTAGGTGTGAGTGTGAATGGTTGTTTGTCTGTGTGTGGCAGCCCTGTGATGATCTGGCAACCTGCCCAGGGTGTACCCTACCTCTCGCCCACAGTCAGCTTGGATAGGCTCCAGCTTGCCCGTGACCCTGCACAGGATAAGCGGTTACAGATAATGGATGGATGGACTTTAGTGTTTCCATGGAGAAGTACCTTTTTATGAACACATGAACTTTTTCAGGAACCCAGGATCTTTAGGATGCACTTGCTGATTTTATTTCCTGGGCCATATTTCTTGCAAACTTTAGTTTATGCTCCAAAGTAGGCACTATTTTTTTTTTTTTTTACTTTTTACAGACCAGGAAATGTTCCAGCAGAGTTTAATGTACTGCTGTTATTTTACATAATCATAGTTCCTGCAGTGGTTCAAACAGAGATTAATCAAGGAACTGTTCAGTGACTCTTTAGCTCCTCAAAAGGTTCAGGAACCTCTGTGGAAATGCACCTTTATTTTTTATATACCATCATGCATAATGGGTTTACTGTTCACAGTACGTGTGTGTGTGTGTGTGAGTGAATAAAGGCTTATATCTTGGGTCTCCAGCCCTTGATGAACTGCATGATCTTTTTGACCTGCAGTTTGGTAAGGCTGAAGTCTTCAGACAGGATTTCTTCAGTGAGCTGGGTGAATATTGACCCATCAATCCTCTCTCGGCTGAACAGGCCAATCACATCGTCCGACAGCCCAATGAAACGTAGGCAGGATGACACCTCCTCCACCGAGAGCCAGCACAGGTCCGCTGGGGGTCGCCATGATAACCCAGCTCCACCTTCTGCGCCCCTCACCAGGGAAGACACGGATGTTTCCTCCTCTAAGCTTTTTAATGGTCTGGGTGGAGGAACCGGACTTGTTTCCTGATTGACTTGAGACTCCTGAGGCGTGGCGCTAGTGAGGTCAGGCATCAGATTGGGAGATTTCCTGCCCGTAGCAAGCCAATCAGATGAAGCATGTCCTGGATTGGCAAAAGGGTTCAGGGCACCAAATGGGGCAAAGCGGCTCTGTGCAGCTGGGCGTGGTCGGGGACAAGTGGAGTAGTTTTTGTGGGCAGAGTCTGTGCTAAGGAGGGGTGTGTTTAGAATGTTTGAAGTAAAAACTCCACCACTTCGGGGGTGCGACCAGCAGGCTTGTGCGGGTTGATTAGGGTCAGGTGATACGGAGGAGTCAGAGGTTACACAGTCAGCCCATGTGCAGGGGTAACAGTACAGAGAATAGGAGTCTGGAGAAGGAGAACTACTGCCACTACGAGGAGCAGAGCTGGGGGAGAGAGAGAGAGAGAGAGAGAGAGAAAATTCAACACTGTTCCATATGAATGCTGTGTGTACAGCACTGATGATAGATCTTTTAGGTTATGGACGATGGGATACACCAGTGACTACACTTGGGGATGGACCAGTATACAAGAGGATAGACTAAAGGACAGACCAAGGAATGTGCCAACGATTGGACTATCTCCTAGTCTAGAGGGTGGACTAGAGGATTGACTACATGACAGGAGAGAAGATGGACCAGGAGTTTGGATAGTGCAAAGACAAAATAATGAGCTGGAGGATGGACTGGGGGAAGAGCTGGGAGACGGCCTAGAGCATGAGTTGGGGTGGACAAAAGGTTGAGCTTGGGGATGGGGGTTGAACTGGAGATGTGCTGGGATGATCTTGGTGATGAGATGGGGGATGGACTAGAGTATGTGTCAGTGATAGACTGGTGGTTGAACTGAGGGATGGACTAGGGGATGAGCCAGAGGAGGGTGGACTAGAGGATAAGCCAGAGGAGGGAGGACTAAGGGTTGAGGTGGGGGATGGCCTAGAGCATGAGCCAGAGGAGGGTGGACTAGAGGATCAGCTGGAGGATGGACTAGGGATTGAGCTGGAGGATGGTGGACTAGAGGATGGGCCGGAGGAGGGTGGACAAGAGGATGAGCTGGGGGATGATCTAGGGTTTGCGCTGGGAGGATGGAAAATAGGATGAGCTGTTAGATGAAATTGAGCTTGAGTTAGAAGCTGGACTAGATGAGCTGGGGATGAACTATGGATTAAGCTGAAGGATGTACTAGAACATGAGCTGGAGGATGAACTAGGGGTTGAGCTGGCAGATGAAACAGAGGATGAGCTTGGACATGTACTAAAGGATGACATGGGGATAGACTAGAGGATCAGCTTGGGGATAAACTGAAGTAAAACTAGGAAGTGTGATAACCTAGGGTTTGAGCTGGGAGTTGGACTGCAGGATGATTGGTAGGGTTGGACTAGAGGATGAGATGGGGGGGATGAGACCAGGCAGGGTTCAGGTGTTCATGGGTGGACTAGGAGAAGAAACCCAGGATAGGTCAGGTTATTCCCAGCTGTTGTCTCCAAAATCCTTTCGGATTTTGTTCAAAGATCTGTCACAACACAGTGTCGCCATTCCCCCCCTTAAAACATGTATATTTATACACAACATACTCTATATGCATGAATGTATGCACCATTTTATTGTACATGTGTGCATTTACCTTTCCTGCAGGCCTGAGGAGTAATAGGACACATTTGGACTGCGTGTGCTTGTAGCTGGAGCTTTAGGGAAACGGGGTGGGACTGGAGGACTGGGAGTGGGGCCTCCAACGTTAGCACAGCGGGGTGGAACGGGAGGAGCATTCAAAAACCGACACTCCTCCTTCACCTAGCAGGACAAGGGGAGATTAGTTATGTTAAGGTAGGTGAGTTTAAGAACATTCATCAACTTGTGTTTTCAACAAGATGCAGTCAATTAAACTGTTCAAACGGTCATCCCTGTCCTTTTTTCTCTCTTTTTGACGCAATACAAGGAGTATCTCGGTCTGGAAAGTCAACAGGATACGATTTAGCATTGTATGAAATTGCATAGAAATGAATGTGATTCAATATTATACAAAACAGTTCAAGCCTGTGAGTACATGTCCAATTTACGTAAACTTTACACAGTCAGACAAAGTGCTGTCTCTCTCTGTACGCGAGTGTGTGTGGGGCATTGCCGGCTCATCCCCTTGGTAACCCTTTTTCATGACTCACTAAAGAAATGAAGAACAGATGATGTTGAAATGTTCTCAGTACAGGGAAAGTTATCTCCTCGTTTGGATCATTTCTTTTCCTCCCCCCAGTTCTTGTCCGGTTCCAAATTTTCATGTACCAAAGCAGTGTGTGTGTGTGTTGTGAAGTTTTGCTCACATGGATCAGAAGTCCTGTGACGTCTGTTAATCTAAATAATATCTGTCTGCATTTCCTCCTCAGCCTTCTGAGAAAGCTGCCTTCCTGTCCAGATCCACCAGGGAGTGTGTGTGTGTGTGTGTGTGTGTGTGTTTTAGTTAACTAAATTACAGGGCCAGAGCAGAAAATTTGCGTGGGAGCAAGCGAGAGAAAGAGAGAGACAGACAGACAGGGCACCGAAAGGCCATAATTCCAGTTGTCGGAGCTGTAAGCGTTTCTATATAGCTGATGATACAGTAAAGTTTCAACAGCGATGTTTGTGTGTGTGTTCATGCTCTCTTCCCGTAAGTGTGTGGCCATTACTAGGTCTGTAAAAGCTGTATCAATTATTTAGTCCAGAACTGTGCAGCTTTACGACTCTTTAGAGATCCTGAATTACTGTAGCAGAACATATATGACTGTGTGTGTGTGTCCCAAGAGTCTTGACCTGTGTTCAAGTGATCTGCTGGTATCCATAATGACTCTTTAGATAAAAGAACATCAGGGAGCGAGAGAGAGAGGATGAGAAAAGGACATGAAGGAGGAAGAAGAAGAAGCGAGAGCCGGCATAGTCATAAATGCACCTTAAATCTTCTGTAAGGAAGAGCTATTGATTAACGAATAAACCTGCGAATCCTTCTGACTGTAGCGCCGGCTAAAGGCTCCGTCATCGTTACCGCGGGTGAAGAGCGGCACTGCGGCTTTAAATCATCATATAACGTTCATCACGGTCATGTAACAAATGGAAATTGGATGCACGAACCTTTTCAAACAGGTAAAGATCAGGTGAGAACTTCCTTCCAAGACTACCAGTGGTAGGACATGCACACGGAACGCAGCCAACAATTTTTAAAAATAACGCGATTTCGGGCCGGGTCATTCGGTGTTATATGATTATCAAAAAACTGAATGTTTTCACAAGTCACACAGGGGCCACGCCTTCGTTCCTGGGACTGACAGACTACACAGAGGCCACACCCCTTCCCTTACTTACTGATGACCCACAATCCACAAAAACAACGAGGAGTCTACTCACAGCTTCTGATTTGGGCGGAACAGGGGGTGGAGTCGGTACTCGTCCTGCTTCCATCTGCACCATCGCAACGTGGGTGGAGCCTATTGTACCATCCAATGAGGAAGTGGAGTGGAAGGATATAAGGTTGTGCTCAGCTTTGACTGTGCTTTCAGGAACCTCTGCATAGCTTCCTCCACTCTGATTGGCCCAGAGCTCTTCGTAAGGAATTTCCTGTGTCTCTGTGGGCCAATCAGGGGTGACGTACTCTCGCTCATCCCCTTCACCCACCCCCTCCCTCTCTCCGTCACCTCCAGGGGGAGTCTGTGTGTCTCCCAGCGAGTCCCTGCAGCCTGGTGTGGGTGTCGGTGTGATGGCTCCGCCCCCGTACACGCACAGCGAGAGTCTTTGTGGCGAGAATACGGGATACACTCGTATCCTGCGCGGGCTCACGCACTCCTCGGTCAGGTCCACCTTGACCTCTCGCACGGCTCGGGAATAATCGTCCGGGTCAAAGGTCTCCTGGCAACAGAGCGCGCTCAGCAGCACTGCCCGCTGGTAGACGGGGTCATCACGCAGCAAGCCATCAGGCAGTGTGAACCGTGGCATGTCGTTAAGCAACAGGAAGTGAGAAGGCGTCACTTCCTGTTTGCGCAGGACACAGCAGAGCACCACGGTCCGGCTGACGATGGCGAGCAGCTTGTAGCGCTGGCCCTGGCGGATGGTGTGCTGGTCGTAGCGGCTGCGAGGTGGAGGTGGAGGATGTGGTGGGACAGCCACGTTGACGGGCAGCCGCACACGTTCGATGATGGTGCGCAGCGTATGCTCGCCAGCCTGCATGCGCAGCTCCAGCGGCGAGCGTGTGCAGAAACGGCCCCGGCACTGCAGCGGCAGCCGCACGCTCTCCCGCGTCCGCTGATTCAGGCAGATCAGACAGGGCAGCTTGGTGCGGGTGGGGCGTCCTGAAGCTCCGCTCACTCGGCCCAGCCGGCGCAGCAACACGGCAAGGCGTGACTTCTCGCGAGCAGATTGGACACAGAGCAGCTCAGCCCGGCCCATCGGAGTCAGCTCATCTCCCGCCTGCAGGGAAAAGTTATACACCTCGCTGTCCTCGCTGAACTCGCCCGACACCACCTGCACCACGAGACAGAGACTGGGGTGAACGATGACAAAAAAAATAGGCACAGAAGTGAAGCAATAAACAGTACGACAGTACTCCTCAATTCTGCATCAACATTACTGTATTTTCTTTTTTGGAATAGTCGGCGTCACACACACCTCAAAAGGTACGCATCAAATAGCAAAATAAAACAAAATGCATACAAACTAAACCTCAAGTAAACATTTAAAGGGCATATTCTGGACCAATTTCATGTTTTTTTTTGTATGTCCCTTTACACACTCATCCAGAAGGGTAATTTTGCACAAGGCCATCTGTCTACAGCAGAAAAGAATACAATAACAAAACGCGTCTGGAAAAATCCCAAGGGAGTCTGGAGCCAGATTCGTGACGTTGCCTGCGGAAGCGCCAGCAGGCTGCACGAGTTTTGCACGGTTTCAGTGCACAGCCTGTGTACACCAAGTGCTCCCATTTCTCTCTTGTTGTCTGGTCTTTTGGGAAACGATGAGTACTAATCCCGTCAAGATTGGTGTTGCTACACCCTCCTACGATACATCTGTTAACCATTTTAATAATTACGCGATAACGTTGAAGAAA
>JANZLB010000012.1:3490250-3500959 GCA_026167865.1 Notarius quadriscutis
GAGAACATGCAAACTCCGCACAGAAAGGCCCTCGCCGGCCACGGGGCTCGAACCTGGACCTTCTTGCTGTGAGGCGAAAGCGCTAACCACTACACCACGATGCCACCCTGTGCAAATTATGTACAAAAAAAAAAAATTGTAGCAATGTAGCACATGGGCTTGGGACCGCAATTTGAGGAAGAACAGGCAACTTTTTGTGATTTGACCACTGGGGGGGGTGCCGCAACAAAAACGTGTTTGGGCAAATAACCGTTGATGTGTTTGCTTTAAAAAATTAATTCTGGTCTCTGCTGATGCCGTGGCACTTCCCAGGGCTGAGACATACCAGCTTTTAAAGTCAACATAATTGATCCGGTTGCCATGCGGGATTTTATTGAACAGTTTAAAAAAAATTTTGACAGGCCACAGATTTTGTCCAGCCTTCACCACATTTGATAAAGCTATCAAACAGATTTTTTTTTTTTTCCCAAAACCGTTCGTCTGTTACAGCGAATTCGGCATTGAAGCTGGTAAACAGGAAGTGAGCTCAGATCTCGGCCACTCTTTGGTTAATTGGCATGAAACTTGCTGTGAGTGCACACGGCCATGCCCTTGACAAAATGACATGACGTTTCCATCGCAGCTATGTCCTGCTGTTCAGCTTGGGCCCCCTCATTGCTGCTTACAGCTATATTTCTTATTTCTTTTACTCTTTGAGTACATCATGTACTATTGTATAACAGCAGTAGTGTTGCCACTGCTGTGTTTGGCAGGATCCCAGCCGTCAGCCCGGCACTGCACCGTGTTCCCCTGTGTGTGCTGAACCTGTTGTGTCCTGGTTTGCCGAGAGATCAGTGTAACTGACAGTGCTGATGATGTGGAGCTAAAAATACAATCATGTCTCAACTCATTTCACCTTACTGCCCTCAAGCTGCACTTCGTCCATACATGATGAACAGCTACAATTCTTGTACATGAGTCAACTGTCAATCAAGTGTGCTCATTAGAATATTCGACCACACCCTTCGGCAGATGCGTAATATAAACCGCAATTTTGGTATCATGCAAAATCTTAGTGTGAGATTTTGAGTTTACGGAGTTGAGAAGGTCTGTGTTACGTAGTTTAATTATAACACCACAGTACCGTTGAGTTCTTGATTCTGATTGGTCCGAAGGTATGGATTCATTTTCTAAAACACGCTGCAGTTGGAAAATAATCACCTTCAGGGTGGAAACGTGAACACCGCTTCAGTCGTGGATTAATTTCCTACAAGCGCACACTACCAAGTGTGTTATTCCTTACCCTGTTCAGTCCTTTATTTAACCTTAAAGACGGTATAATCTTCTTTTGTAAGCTTTCCAGGGTAGTATTTATAAGCATGCACTGGTTTTTGTTTTTTTCCCTCACAATTCAGGAAGAGAAGAAAGCTCACCTGACGCCACTCATGAATGACACCATGGCCGACCAATCAGAAGACGATGCTCAGAGGAATGAGGAGCCACCCATGATCAGCAGTGTCCCACCCACTCCTGCGCCACAGACTCCGCCCCCTCAGCAGCAGCACACAGACCCCGCTTCACCAACCGTCGCCACAACGCCAGAGCCCGCCCCTGTCCCTGTTGCCTGCGGTAACAAAGGCCTGCGCAAGCCGGCAGAGGCGGAGCAAGAGTACGATGTATGTCTGGGTGCATTTCTATACTAAATTTGGTGTATTCTCTCCAATTGGCTAGCAGTAGCATTGTCCTGAATATTGAAAAACCTTGCACAGTAATTGGTGTAAAAAGTGTCCTGCTGTGTTTTCTCTGCCTGCGTGTTTAAGGATGGGCGTGGCTTCGGGATTGGGGAGCTGGTCTGGGGGAAGCTGCGCGGGTTCTCCTGGTGGCCCGGACGCATCGTCTCCTGGTGGATGACGGGACGCAGTCGAGCTGCAGAGGGAACCAGATGGGTCATGTGGTTCGGGGACGGAAAATTCTCAGTGGTGAGCTGACCAAATAAAATTCCCTCCCGCTCTGGATAACTGGCCAATCACGTTCCTCTGTGCTGAGTCACCCAGCAAACAGTTATGTAGTAAATTCCCTCCCGCTGTTGCGAGACTGTGATTTAGCACGCATTCATGTGAACGGCTCATTTTTGGTAGGCGTTCCCTTTCAGTCACTGAATTAGCATATTATTTCTGGACCGTTCCTTTGATCTCATCTGGAAATTCAGGAACGCTCAGTGGCCACACGCGCTGATCGCTGACTAATGGTCCCGTCTCGTCCTCTTCTCAGGTCTGTGTGGAGAAACTGTTGCCTTTGAGTTCATTTTCTACTGCCTTTCATCAGCCTACCTACAGCAAACAGCCCATGTACAGAAAAGCTATCTATGAGGTGCTACAAGTGAGTAACTGGCGAATTCTCTTTCTCTCTTTCTCTCTTTCATACATGACAAGCTGGACTTTAAACTCTCATATTGGGCTCTTCATTAATATCGTATGGTATGTGCATGCAGACGGCCAGTACACGGGCGGGGAAACCATTCCCAGTGTGCGTTTCAACTGACGACTCCGAGACGGGGAAGAGTGTGGAGCTGCAGACCAGAGAGATGATCGAGTGGGCGAGTGCAGGATTTCTGCCCACTGGGGCCAAGGGCCTGGAGCCACCACCTGGTACCTTACTCGTGTACATGTACACACTATACTGTTCTGTGCTGTAATTAAAAGAGCTTCTTACAGATGCGTGCGTGTGTTTCAGCCGAGCGGAACCCCTACACTGAAGTGTACCCTGAAATGTGGGTGGAGCCCGAAGCTGCAGCGTACACAGCTCCGCCTGCCAAGAAGCCCAGGAAGAGCAATTTGGAGAAACCTAAAATTAAAGAGATTATAGATGAAGGGACCAGAGGTATTACAAACCACAAGACGTTTATTATTTCATCATCGCAGCCTCTCTGAGCTTCTTGAAGTTGTTTCTGTGGTTGTCCAAAAGAAACAACCAAGTTCAATTAATTCTGTTTTTCCAGAGAGGCTTGTGTACGAGGTACGTCAGAAGTGCAGGAATATCGAAGGTAAGCAACGGTTTCTCGTCATTGTCTGTCTAGTTTTGCTCGAGAGGTAAAACAAGCAAACAGAGTTGACACGCACAGCGATTAGTTAGGCGTTTTAAGAAATATCTCGAATGCTAGAAATCGGACTTTCAACACGTCTGCAAGTTTCTGGCAGGGGGGAAAAAAAAAAAAAACTCGAGTTATGCTGATGTCACCTTTGTGCACAGATATGTGTATATCCTGTGGAAGTCTGAACGTATCACTCGAACACCCGCTGTTCATCGGAGCCATGTGTCAGAACTGCAAGGTACAGCACACACCCCAAAGTTAATTGGAACGTCAATAGAGATTGATATCTTATTGCACTCTAGTGGCTTAAAGTTTGAGAATTACTCAGGGGGGGGAAGTGTCGCTGTTTCTTGGACCGACTTTGTGACTCAGGAAGTGTTTGTGGTGCATGCAGAACTGCTTCCTGGAGTGTGCGTACCAGTACGACGATGATGGCTACCAGTCCTACTGCACCATCTGCTGTGGGGGGAGAGAGGTGCTCATGTGTGGGAACAACAACTGCTGCAGGTGTGTTTTATATCTTGGAATGGACTATTTAACCTTGTCTTGGTTTTAATTTAAGAACCACAAAGAGCATTAAAGTTGATGAAGGTCCTCACAGATTCCTCACAGGTTTAAATACAGACACGCCCATAATTAACCATAGATGGCATGTCGGAAGAACTCTGGACATTTTGCGGAAATAAAATTTGCTTTGAGGCAGTTTTTAGGATTTATACAGATGGAGTCACGTTTTGTGTTGGGGGGATTAAAGAAAAAACAAAACAAAACAGTAAATTAAATATAATTTGCATGCGATTTAAATAATTCAGCACCGGTGTTTGTTTTCTTGGCTGATTGCAGGATAATATTCATGCTGGGTTTATACCGAAAATATTTAAATGCTAATTTAAAAAAAAAGTGTTTCACAGCCCAAGTTTCGTCCACACTATTAGTCGCAAAGGCAGGTGTTTACTAATGGCTGGTACCTTAATATGGTTTGTACAATGAAGCAACACATTTTTAATTCGATTTCTTGGTGATGCGCCTGTGTAGGTGCTTCTGTGTGGAGTGTGTAGATCTCCTAGTTGGTGCTGGCTCAGCACAGGCTGCTATAAACGAGGACCCGTGGAATTGCTACATGTGCAGCAGTAAGGGTGTGTTTGGAATACTCCGGCGCAGAGACGACTGGACATCGCGCCTCCAGCTGTTCTTCGCCAACAACCACGACCAGGACTTTGTGAGTTCTCCACACTTAAACATTGTGTTTGTATGCCGATACCAATCACAGCTGTGCATCAAGTCGAACTGTTTACAGCGCGTTTGAATCCGAGCAGAACGGTTTCTTCGGCCTCGGCTGAGATAAATCGCCCACTGTTCTTCCTGTCAGCCATTGAAAATTTCAGGTCCTGCACCCTAATTCCAGTGTCCCTTGATATTAGGTAGAGGTAGGTCAACTTTATTGACCTCACCAGGTGGTGCTCCAGAGGGGAAAGCGAGATATCACCTTCCCCTCGGCTCTAAAACAATGCCTCGCAAAGAGGACTCTTCTTGATTTGAGTCTGGTTGTGACTGGCAGCAAGTTCCCGTATATCTCCTCCAAGGTGGCATGGCTAGGCCAATGGGTATTTTGAACCCAACATAGGAGGTTGGTACAAGTTCCATCTAGTCTCTGCTGCTGTTTGAGCGTCATGGTCCATGTCTTGGCACCAATCTTGAACAGTTTTACCTTCAGGTGTTTGGCCAGGTCAGAGTGCCGTATTTTGCCGGTCATTATAGGCTTTCCAAGCCAGTGCCTTACGAATCTTGAAGGAGTTCATTATAAAAGAGCCCAGCTACTTGAAGTCATCAACTCGCTTGATGTTCTTGCCAGACATGGCGGATTGTGATGAGGGATCTGAGGATGTCGAGATGTACTCCATCTTGACCTTGGTACAGTAAAGCTCAACAGTTGAACAGTGACCATGTGGTTGATTTGCCTTTCTCCTTTTCTCTTCTTATGAAGACGGGTACTTACAGAAATTTAACGTGCATGATTAGCATTTGCTCGTCAGTCCACTCTTGAAGAATGCTGAAAGAAATGTGGTCAACCGCCTTACTTCAGTACAGAATAGTGCTTAGTGCCTTAAGACAAGGAGATCAAAGTCAAGTCATTTTTATAGCGCTTTTAACGATAGACATTGTCGCAAAAGCAGCTTTACAGAAATTTAAAGACTTTAAACATGAACTGTCCCTAATCTATGAAAGGGCTTGAGGTTAGGGTTAGATTTGACCGCTTCCGTCAGGGAAAGGGGCCGATTCAGTTTTGTTTTACAGACCATCGGTTTTGTATCTTATGCAGCAACCAGCAGAGGAACGTGGCAATGGAGTGACATGGGTGAACTTGAAGGTAAATTAGACTTCTGCATTCTCTACTAAAGCTCCGTCATGTTCAGGAGAGAGCCAGCCAGAAGCAAGGCGAAAGGGTTTGGTAGAAGTGAGACAGGAGAGAGATGGATAGCCAGACAAGAGCAATCCAGGAGAGAGAGCTTTCCAAAAGGAGCCAGTCAAGAGCGAGAGTCAACCAGAAGCAAACCAGCCAGGAGAGTGCCAGCCCAGAGCAAATGCATCAGATTTGAGTGTTAACCAGAGGCGAGCCAGCCAGGAGTAAATACCGTATGATTCTCCCCCCCCATACTGTTCAAATCTCTCCAACAGGGTTTTTAAATTGATAGTACTCTTAGTCCCTGACCCGGTGAACTAACACGAGGATCGAGACTTCAAAGCACTTCCGTAAGTGAGTAAGTCAGGATGGAGACTGCAAGGAACAAATTACGCAAGTCAGGCTTCAAGATTACACAGTCTTCATAACAATTACCCTGCCACCTTGGACAGAAATGGGTGAATCCTTTTTTTTTTTTTTTTTGTTCCTGTACAAACAGGAACACCACTTGCTGAAATCAGAAATAACACTAGCTAATTATCCAAAAAAAACCTGTAAGTTTTGTACATTTTTGAAGGTAGTCCCTAAAGGCCAGGCATACGCATGCAGTTTTTTGGGAATTCTCTTTTCTTTTTTTGATGGGAAGATCGAAAACATCTGCCAGACCTTCACTCCGACACCACACACTCAGGATTCCTCTCGTCTTTTACCGGCACGTGTTCCAAATCTAACAGAAGAGATCCTACAAGTCAGTTTGTCCTGCAATCCTCCCACCTGTCCACTGGATCCAATCCCTTCCCTCAGTGCTCCAGACCATCTCATAAGCCCTCCTTCCTTTCATCACTGCTATTATCAATGGCTCCATGACATCTGGTCATGTCCCAACTGCATTCAAGGGTTATGCCCATCCTGAAGAAACCCACTCTGGATCCCTCAGACCTCAGCAACCACCAACCAGTATCGCTTCTCTCTTTTCTTTCTAAAATCCTCAAGCGCACCATCAACTCCAAGATCCTAACCAGTCTCGTTTCAAAATGGCACATTCCACAGAGACTGCCTTTTTGGTTGACACTGAAAAGCTACATGCTGCTGTACAAGCCAAATTGACATCAGTCCTCATCCTCCTTGACCTTTCAGCAGCATTTGACACATCCTCAGCATGGCAATGGTTTTCTTGCCATCTGGAAGGTCTGTCATATCAGGTGATGTGGAAGGGCTCCACCCAGACTGTGCAGATTCTGGTGTCCCACAAGGCTCAGTACTTGGTCCTCTTCTGTTCTCACTCTGTACTTTGAGCTCTTGGTGAGGTCATGTCCTCATATGGGTTCTCATACCATCGCTATGCGGATGACTTCAACTCATCCTCTCCTTCCCTCTTTGAGACAATCGTGTTTCTGCTCTTATCCCAGCAAAACTGAACTGATGTTCTATCCAGGTGAGTGGATAGCTCTCTGATCACACCTTCGGTCACTGCACGCCAGGCTTGTAGTACTCGAGTCCCACTTGTGCCCTAATTTTAAGGACTCGTGACTTGACTGCCTTTGGACTTGTAAATTGGAAGAGAGGACTCAGATTTTTTTTTTCTTTTTTTATAATTTGGCATAAGATATTTATATCTACATTAATTTTGTGCAAGAGAATGCACATTCACCTGTTCATACATCATGCTCAGGAACAAACTAACGTTAACGGCGCTAAAATGCCTGGAGAGAACGTCCTTAGGATTGTCCGCTTTGCTTATACGGACTTCTCGTGCAGTGGGAAAAAATGCACTGCTGTGTGTTCCATATGTAGAAGAACTATCGAGGAGACGACGGGGACAACCTCGAACTTCAATCGTCATTTGGCAAGACTCCACCCGGAGAAGGAAGTGACATGCTATGGTCATTGCTCTATCGCTTGTTGAGCGATGAACTAGCTAGTGTTAACCTTGTCTCATGTTATTTGCCCTGTTGATAGTGGGCGGGGCTTGAACAAGGTTTTTATCTGTAACCTGTTCACTAAAAGTCGAGCAGGAACGTTAGTCCAACACAGCAGCAGAGACGCTTTCATGTAAAGGCAGCAACAGCCACCGTCAAATGGTGCGGGTGGAGTCTTGTTCTCGGACTCGAAGTTTTCTTTAATGACTTGAACACTGGTGACTCAAGACTGGACTCGGACTCGAGGTTTACTGACTCGACTACAACACTGGTACCCACTTGAGATGGTTCTTAACCAATTCCCAAAATATGTAAACAAATTAGGCACCTTTCCCACAGGGATCCTGACCAGAAAAAAGCTTTTGATGAATATGAATAAATGAATGCAGTAAATGTGTCTTGCAGCAGTAACACACAACATCCAACACCATGAAGAACGCCTGATATTACATTTTTTTTTTTAATATATGACCGGCCATTTCCCACCACAAGAAAATACAAAACGCCCACTCGCTTGACTTGTTGCGTTCCACAGGATCCTGATCCTAAATGCGGCACTTTTGGGGTTTGTTTTTTCCTCCAAATTTGGTCATTTGTCTATCTCCCTGATCACATGACGGCTACAAACCACTTCCATCAAGACACATAAAGCCGCCACATCGTTTCAAACTGATGCTCGTGCTATGTCACAGAACAGTGGAACAAACCAAAAGGAAAGTACCTTTGGAGAAGACCGTTCTCTTCTACATACATCTCACAGATGCTCGAACAGCATCTGAACCGTGTCCAGTTTGATGCCCTCCAGCCAGGGTTGGTCTAACAAAGCTAAGATTAGACAATCAATAAGAGATGAAGGGCAACAGCGCTACTCTGCCAAACGATCCTTTTTCTCAGGGGAGTGGAGCAGATCATCACCAGCTGATCTTCTGATTACAGCTCATTTCATATGTTTATAAGCTTGCTGTACACCTTGGTCGCGCTTTATCAATAAAGGAAACGCAGATGAGACACTTCCGCTGCCGTTCCGTTTAGGCTGGGCAGTTCCTGTCGAAGTCGTGTAACTTTGCTCGCACAGACGTTCCATATATTCCTTATACATCAGCTGTCAGTCTATCTCCGTGCCTCAACTTTCATCTCTACACACACACAAAAAAAAAAAAAAAGACTAGAACCATCACATCCATCCACATGCCTCGCTGGTCTAAATATGATTTTCTGCTATTAAGCCCGATTTCTCTGCCTCAATCTGCCACTGAGAGGTGATAACGGCACGTCTTTGATCATTTTCTTGCCCCACTGTTTTGCTCAATATCATCCATGACCAAAAGTAATGGGATTTGGTGCATCTCCATATGGCAGAGAAACCAACCGACAAAAATTAATAAAGTTTGTGGCGGAGGGGAGAGAAAACGCATCAAGTGGAGGCAAACAACAAACGCCTCCCTCTCCAACCCCATATCACACTGGCAAAATGGTGAAAAATACTGGTAACACTCTGAAATGAACAAATAAACAAACATGAATGAAATAAAAAAAAAAAAAGTATGGCATCCGGACTTTGCTTGGAATGACAGCTGACAGCTCCGTCGTGGGAGAAGCGATACTCACTAACGTGCATCTTGCATTTAAAAAGAGCATGTTTTACAGCATTTCTCTCCGAGGGTGGCAAGTGTGTGTGAAGAGCTGCTTCAATTTAATCCCTGCTGTCACAGAATCAAAACCTTGTTCAGATGCCACATCCACAACAACAGGTGCGTGATGTGGGTGTCGTAAAGCTGCATTTACAATCGCCTTCGCTTCTTCATGGCAGATTCCTAAAAGAGACGTGAACGTGTCAGGGAAAGACGTGTCCTTGTTTTGCTTCCCTGCATAAACACGATCTTTAAGCAGCGGCTGCGTAAAGTCTCAAAAAGGTCTGTGGGGTTGTGGCTGTGATGCGAGAAAAGACCTGAACAAATCTGTTTGGGACAAAAAGAAAAAGCTAAAAAAAGATTTACAAGTCAGAAAGTTCAAAGAATGAAGTGATTATACCGCATGTAAAGCTTACACCACATTTCTCAGTTCTATAACTAACAACGACTGATTAAGGCTACGGTCGCACGACAGCTCGCGATGAGTTATCGATGAAAACGAGGCGTTTTGGTGGCGAGATACATGGCTGAAGGTTGTGATCATATGGCAGGTGAGCACTTGATTGTCACGCCTTCGCGCGCTCGAGCGGCCATGCTGGCTCCCAGTCGTTATGGGAAACACCTGATGCTGATTTGCATGCAATCAGCACACGCGTAGAAGGACACCGAGGCTTTGTGAAGCATTATCATCATCATCATGACGGTCACGTTTGTTTCTAGCTATGTTTATGACTCTGGTTTCGTTTTCGTAAATATCACGCCTGCTAATAAACACTCTTCTTGCACTTAGGCCCGTCTACCGCCGCATACCTGACATAATACTTCACAAAGTCCCTGCGAAAACATCCCCGAATGTAAATGCACTTGAAGGTGAAGGTTAGGTTCTGCTGAGCCACAAGAATCGGGGACATGGATTCGAGACATACATCTCAAGAGGCTTGGGGAATTTTCCCTGAGATTTGGGAAGTATGACCGCGAGTTGGCCTAGTGGTTAGCGTGTCCGCCTCTCGATCGGGAGATCGCAAGTTCTATTCACGGTCGGGTCATACCAAAGACCATCGTAAAAATGGTACCTACTGCCGTCTGGTAAGGCACGCTGCAATACAGATGCGAGTAGGGACTCAAACTCTCGCCATTACCAGAGGACCGCCCCCCACTGTAACCCTAGCTATATAATAGGCAAGAGGCTGAGGGCTACGGAAAGGGAGATTGGCACCGCCCTATGCGCCACATGATGTGGGAAGGACTTTGATTGATTGATTGATTCGGGAAGCATTCCCAAACCCATCTGCGAGTGTTTGCTGACGAGAACATCGCCACCAAATTTCATAGAAATTTTTCGCAACGTTTTTGGCCACTCACGAGGCGGAGAGACACCAAAAAAACAACTTGCGAAGCTTGGAGAACAATTGCCGTGTATTGGTGGCGATGCTACCAATTTTTTATGCAACTGTGAAGCTTACATGAATCACTTTACGCAGCTATGAAGCTAACATGAATCACTTTACGCAGCTATGTAGCTAAAATGAATCACTTTACGCAGCTATGTAGCTAACATGAATCACTTTATGCAGCTATGAAGCTAACATGAATCACTTTACGCAGCTAAGAAGCTAACATGAATCACTTTATGCAGCTATGAAGCTAACATGAATCACTTTACGCAGCTAAGAAGCTAACATGAATCA
>JANZLB010000012.1:3957866-3967976 GCA_026167865.1 Notarius quadriscutis
TCACTCACTCACTCACTCACTCACTCTCTCACACACACACACACACACACACACACACACACACACACACACACACAGCCTCTGTAAAAATGCAGACAATGTTAGTGATGAACCTGTGAGCCCTTATACGGGATCTTTACCAAGTCATGAGAGCGAGAGACAGGAAGGGGGGAGAGAGGGACAGACAGACACAGAGAGACACTGTTAAAGACAGGAGAGAGAGACTGCTAGAGACAGACAGGAGAGAGAGAGAGAGAGAGAGGGACAGACAGGAAGGGAGGAGAGAGAGAGAGAGAGACTGCTAGAGACGGACAGAGAGACACTGTTCAAGACTGACAGGAATGAACGAGAGATGCAGAGAGATGGGGACACTGTTGGAGATGGAGAGAGAGAGACTGCTAGAGACAGACACAGAGAGGATGGGAGAGAGAGACTGCTAGAGACAGACATTGAGAGGGCGAGAGAGAGAGACTGCTAGAGACAGACAGATACAGACCGAGAGAGAGACTGCTGGAGACACAGATACTGAGGGGGCGAGAGAGAGAGAGACTGCTAGAGACAGACAGATACCGAGAGGGCGAGAGAGAGACTGCTGGAGACAGACAGATACCGAGAGGGCGAGAGAGAGAGAGACTGCTGGAGACAGACAGATACCGAGAGAGAGACTGCTGGAGACAGACGGATATTGAGAGGGCGCGAGAGAGAGAGAGAGAGAGAGAGACTGACACAGAGAGGACGAGAGAGAGAGACTGCTAGAGACGGGCAGAGAGAGACTGTTCAAGACTGACAGGAATGAGCGAGAGATGCAGAGAGAGGGGGACACTGTTGGAGATGGAGAGAGAGACTGCTAGAGACAGACACAGAGAGGATGAGAGAGAGAGACTGCTGGAGACAGACAGATACCGAGAGGGCAAGAGAGAGACTGCTAGAGACAGATACCGAGAGAGAGAGAGACTGACACCGAGAGGACGAGAGAGAGAGAGACTGCTAGAGATAGACACCAAGAGAGACTGTTGGAGACAGATACCGAGAGGGTGAGAGAGAGAGACTGCTGGAGACAGACAGATACCGAGAGGGTGAGAGAGAGAGAGAGAGAGAGAGACACCGAGAGGACAAAAGGGGGAGAGAGAGACTGCTAGAGACAGACACAAGGGGGGGACGCACTGTTAGAGACGGAGAAAGAGAGAGAGAGACCGACACCGAGAGGGAGAGAGACTGCTAGAGACAGACACCAGGAGAGACTGTTGGAGACAGACACAGAGAGAGAGAGAGACAGAGACTGCTAGAGGCAGACAGGCACTGAGAGGATGAGAGAGAGAGAGACTGCTAGAGACAGACACAAGGGGGGGATGCACTGTTAGGACAGAGAGAGACACTACCTGAAACAGATAGACAGAGAGAGAGATGGGGGGGGGATTGTTCTCAGTGTTAAATATAGAACTCAAACTTTTCAAAATTTTTCCAGCAGACTCTAATATATCATTGTGAATCTTTTAAAGCTGTTTTCTGTTTGAATGCTCCCGTCCGAATGTCTACTTCTGTTACTGTGGTGATACTGGAGACTCGTGTGTTTGAAAGGAATTATTATTATTTAATGAATTAATTAATTTATAAATGCAAAGCTCAAGGTTTTTGGCTTGACCCGATGCAGAATGAAGGAATGTAGCGAATAATAAAGCGAGCAGTAATCGGCTTGGCTGTCTGCCCTCTTCCGCATACGTGAGCTCGCAGGTGTTTGTGGCTGATTGGCTAGTGTACGTGCGAGCGTGTAAGAGGATGTGTTTTTCATGGCGTGGGCTCTGTGGTTGATCTGTTAAGCTTCTCGTCCCTCCAGTTTGTTTTGCAATCGTGCTCCTCTGTTCTGATACGCCCAGGTTGTGTGCATCAGCTACGCCGCGCACTCTGTGTTGTAAACTTGGAAATTCAGTTTTCTCCTAGACGTCTAAGAAAACCATGCTGGTAGATTTCTCCATCTCTCGGTGACGCTGCTCTTCCCTTTACCTCTGAAATGCTTGCGTGGTGTGTGTGTGTGTGTGTGTGTGTGTGTGTGTGTGTGTGTGTGTGTGTGTGTGAGATCTCTGCTCTCTGACAGGTCTGTAGCTTGTTTTTGTTCTGAAATTAAAAAAACATATATTTAGGGTGTAAGACAGTTACGGCGGAGAAGGTTTGCAGCGATGCTTCTAAAACGTGCGCACAAAATGGCTGGGGCGGGAAAGCACTGCGCGTTTACGAACGACTCGATGTAAACTTCACAAAGGTCTGTGTTGGATTTTTTTTTTAAACGCAGGATTGATTGATTTGAGATGTGGATAACGATGACAGTCAAGACGATGGCGCACAAAATTGCGCAACCTTTTCCAGTTCAGCTTGACAAACCAGGGAAATTTTGGCTTGGAGTTTTGAGTCGAGGCCGCAGGGCAGCACGCAGGAATGCGTCTGTGTGGTTTGGCATGTGGCTGGCCAGAGGACGAGAACCAACCAGCCGCACCTGCCTGTGCCAGTCTCGCGGGCTCTTTTTGTTAATCCGTATCGTTGCCACAGAGGTTACAAACCGTGGTGATGGGCGTGGTTATTCAAACCAGACTTGCTGCTGCACCACAAAGCTCTGATTCTGAGGTCAGGTCCTGGAAGTCGTGTCGTGTTTGACCTTGTGCCTGCATGCCATGCCATGCCATGCCATGCCATACTATACCATACCGAGTGCTATACTCGTTCCTGTTGCTAAGAGACACGTGTTAAATGAACGTTTCACTCTGCCACAGCACGGCCTGCTTCTCCACCAATGCGCGGCGCCGTCACATGACTTGGCTGCCATTTGTCTTTTGCTTGGCCTCAAGGTGGGGAGTAATACTCCTAGCAGCTGCTGCAAGCATTTCCGCTACAGCTCGTGCTCACTCGCTCGCTCGCTTAAACACACACACACACACACGTGTGCGCGCTCTTCCTCCATAACCCAAAGCCTTTGTGTGCTCTTTAATTCATGAATTGATTTTATTATCATTATAAAATCGACACGCGTAAGCAGATCAGTCGAGCTAGTTGAACTCTAGCTGTGTGAAGTTTTGGCATGGCTTTAGAGTGTGTGTGTGTGTGTGTGTGTGTGTGTGTGTGTGTGTGTGTGTGTGTGTCAGTCTTTTCAGCTTTCTTTAAGAAGCACAATATGTAGAAAACGTGTCGCTTGTTACGTCGTGTTCACAACCTTGAACGGTTCGTTTGCTTTCCGAGACGCGATTTCAGCAACGTTCACACCAAAGTTTCCTTAATTCCAATGAAATACGACGCAGAACGATTCCTCGGTGCAACGTTTTCAGTTCCGCACTCCCAACCAGAGTTCCTTCCTACCTGCAGTTCAACTTTTTTTTTATTTTAATCTTGAGGTGTCGTGAGGAAGAATGAGTTTGGAGAAAGCGGTACCAGAGATTTCTGGTCAGACCAGAATATGGCATTTTAATGAGTATCGAGGAAATGGTTCCAGCTCCTCCTTTGTAGTTGTTGCTCGGACCTGGAAGCGCTTTGGCAGAGGTCGTATCCATGACTCTGCAGCCAACAAACACACTTCGCCGTGCCAGTCACACGGCGAAAGGAATCCGATCATGGGGCAGATGCAGCAGGAGCCTTGCAGGATCTCCGACTCGAGAGTCAAACATTTTTTTTTTTTTGGACGCCGCACTCGCTTGCTCGCCTTCTTTCTCTCTCACTCGCTCTTTCCACATACTCCTGCTTCATTCCTCACTGGTTTCCAGTGCTCTAATTGGTCTTTACATGGTCGTCCAGCTTGTAACCACATCCAGCACCCTGCAGAACTGCTGTGGTCGGGTGTTACACCGTTCTGCACCGCATTACACGCTTTCTCCGTTCTGTAAACCTGTGTGTGTGTGCGCGCGCGCGCGAGATAACGGAGCTGTTTGTTTTTATTCTTTATTCTTTCCACCTGATGTGTCCTGCGACACCGCAGCAAACAGCTGGAAATTGTTTTAATTCTCGGCGTCTAAAGTGTAGCGTGGATTTTTTAAAATCTTTTTCCCGAATAACAGGGGAGGGGAAAAAAAAAAAAAATCAGACGACCGGGGACACGGAGCGCGATCGTAAACCTGTGCGTGCGTTATACAGATTGAGGATAATAAGCGAGCACTTGAAACTTGGATATTTTTTTTTTTTTTTTTTTCTGCTGGTTTTCTTTATCGCTGTCTTCCGGGGGTGAAGCGTGACATCTTACTGACACCGCGTCCTCCTTGTCGTGTTCCTCCAAACGTTTATCGTAAAATCCTTTCTACGTGCAGCTCTGTTTCGTCGGTGAATCACACGCTGAGCCTTTTCTCCCAGTGACTCGAGAGATTTTTGATGATTCTCCAGGTCGTTTCAGTATAGCGGCGACTTCGGCGCTAACATCCATCGGTTTCTCCGCCAAAACCTGTCATCGTTGTTTTGGTTCCGTCTCAGAAGGGCCTCGTGTGTAATTATGTTTAATTCGCTTTTGATTAAGACGTTTCCTATAACTCGTTTTTCCTCTGCGCAAATCCACGTCATTTTTAATTCATATTTCTTGTTTTGATTTCGTGTCTCAAAGGGAACGCCGAGCCGATGTTTCGGCTTGTTGTCACGGTGACGTTCCAGCGTGGGTAACGTTGTATCAAGAGGCCTGGAAGTGATGCACGCTGGTTGTCATGGAGATGTGTTTTTTTTTTTTTTTTTTCCCCCCCCCTTTCTCCCTCCTCCTCCTTTCGGTACTCGTAGTTAAACCCCCGAGTGGGCGTGGCCTAAACCAGCCGCACTCCTTGGACGTAGAAGTGGTGATCTCTGACGGTTCCTCAAACTCAGCTACATCACTCCAGCTCTCCAGAGCTCAACAAGAGATGTGTACAAAACCTTTTATTCTTTTCTTTGTGTTTAAGGTGTTAAATTAAAAAGTACAGTAATATAATAAAATCCATTAGCGTAATGAAGCAGAGGATTTGTAGAGGGAAGGGGAACGTGTGGTGTGGTTTTTTTTTTTTGCACACTAAGAGTTTCTAGGAGTTGCAATACCCGCATGTACCTGCATCTGCACGGAATTTATTTTTTCTTTTTTGTGTGTGGGGTGGTGGGGGGTTAAATTTATTTATTTTTCCTGCGCACTAAGAATTTCTAGGAATTGCAAAACCTACAGATACCTGCATCTGCATGTATTTTTAGTTATTTTATTTATTTTTTGCATTCCAGTACCTACGTGTGTGTGTGTGTGGGGGGGGGGTGGTTGGTTTTTTTATTTTAAATTTTTTTTAAATAAATTTTTTTGCGTACTCTAAGAATTTCTAGGAATTGCAATACCTATGTGTATACCTGTGTTGTGTGTTTGTTTCTTATTTATTTATTTATTTTTTAAATTAAACTTTTTTTTTGCGCGAGCGAAGAATTTCTAGAAATTGAAATACCTACGTATACCTGCGTGTGTGTGTGTGTGTGTGTGTGTGTGTGTATAGAAAAAAAATATAAAAATTTTTTTTGCATGCTCTAAGAATTTCTCGGAATTCCAAAACCTACTTGTACTTTTCTGTTGTGTGTGTTCTTATTTATTTATTTTTTAAATTAAACTTTTTTTTTTTTGCGCGAGCGAAGAATTTCTAGAAATTGAAATACCTGTGTGTGTGTGTGTGTGTGTGTATATAAAAAAAATATAAAATTTTTTTTTGCATGCTCTAAAAATTTCTCGGAATTCCAAAACCTACGTGTACTTTTTTTTTTTTTAAATTAACTTTATTTTTGTGCGCGCGAAGAATATGTAGGAATTGCAATACCTTCATATACCTGCATCTGTGGGTGGTGGGTCTGTCTGTTTTATTTATTTATTTTATTTATTTATTTATACTTGAACTTAAACCTCCAAGTGGGCGTGGCCTAAACCAGCCGCACTCCTTGGATGTAGAAGTGGTGATCTCTGACGGTTCCTCAAACTCGGCTATATCACTCCAGCTCTCCAGAGCTCAACAAGAGATGTGAACAAAACCTTTTATTCTTTTCTTTGTGGTTTTTTTTTTTTTTTTAAATCCTACTTGCTCAATTATCGTTTCTACATGCCTGTGATATAAAGATTTTTACCGCAGTTCCGAGGAATGAATGAAAATGCTGGTACGACATCGCATAGCGCCCAAAGTTCAGATTAATAAATGCGGTCGGTCTTTGTCCCTCAAGCTTCGTATCCAACAGCGTGAAAGATCGACAGGATCCCAGTCCTGATGCACATCTCTGCTCTCAGCCTCTTATTCATATCGCTGTTTGTTTAGAACGTGTTTTCTGTTCATTCTGAATAATGTAATTGTTTTCAGTTATGTAGTTTTATTGTACACTAGTGAAGCTGGACCAACTCGCACTCTGCTGTTTACTCTTCCACTTAAGTCTCATGAAACTACAGCTAATGTAGAAGGGTGTGTGTGTGTGTGTGTGTGTGTGTGTGTGTGTGTGTGTGTGTGTGTGTGATGGAGCATTTCTGAAAATCTTGCTCAACCAAACGTGCATGGAATGCCAGAGAATCGTCCCACTTAAGCTCCACGATTGCTCCAGGCCCTTTTCCCTTCTCGTGTTTGCTTCTTTACATGTTTAGACTCGACGCAACTTAAGCAGAAAGTTTGTGAGAATCAGGAACCGCTCTCCGGGCGCCTTAGTCAGGGCACGAAACAACAAATCTCGCATGTTGGATTAATCGCCGCAGCAGTTTGAGTCGTAGCGCACAGACGTTTTGAGATGGGTCCGTGCTGCTGGGTTACAGAGTTATCGCTTTCAGATGAAGTGCGTTCCTGACTCACGGCAGATCTGCACTCGCTCGCTGAACTCGGAGCCGGGGGTCGTATTTCAGCTCGCACCACATGAGCGGTATGTTGTGCGTTTAAAAATAAAAAAAAAATAGGACTGGTTATTATCGATCTTGTATCACAGTGCTGTTGAGTTCTCAGTTCTGATTGGTTGAAAGGTGTTAATTCTGTTTTCTAGAGCAGCAGCTCTGGTAGTAGCTACAGGTGTGCATTCTAATATGCCATCGTTTCTATAGTAACGTCACTTATGAGCGACTTACTTGCGTGACGTTTTCTGTGTTAAGATGGTTGACGTTAGCCTCCAGTGTTGGTGCTTTGGAACAATCAGGGTAAAGCTGGAAGGTTCACGTGTCTTGTGACAACTGCTGTTTCTATAGTAACCACCGCAACTGTCATTTTTATAGTAACCACAACTCCTGTTTCTGTATTAACAACTGTCGTTTCTATAGTAACCACCACTGTCATTTTCTAGATTAACAGCTGCTGTTCCTATAGTGACCACAGCTACTGTTTCTATATTGACAACTGCCATTTCTATAGTAACCACACCAACTGCCGTTTCTATAGCAACCACCCCAACTGGCGTTTCTATATTAATAGCTGCTGTTTCTTTAGTAACCTTAACTACTGTTTCTGTATTAATTTCTGTTACTATAGTAACCACCACAGCTAACCCTAGTTTCTTTAGTAACCTTAGGCGCTGTTTCTATATTAATTTTGTTTCTACAGTAACCACCACAGCTGCCGTTTCTATAGTAACCACCACAACTGATGTTTCTGTATTAATAGCTGCTGTTTCTATAGTAATAGTCTCTATATTAACAACTGTCGTTTCTATAGTAACCACCACAACTGATGTTTCTGTAGTAACCACCACAACTGTTGTTTCTGTATTAATAGCTGATGTTTCTATAGTAACCACCACAGCTGCTGTTTCTATAGTAACCACAACTACTGTCTCTCTATATTAACAGCTGCCGTTTCTATAGTAACCCCCACAGCTGCCGTTTCTGTATTAATAGCTGCCGTTTCTATAGTAACCACAACTACTGTTTCTATATTAACAACTGCCGTTTCTATAGTAACCACCACGGCTGTCGTTTCTATATCAATTGCTGTTTCTGTAGTAACCACAACTACTGTTACT
Source organism: Notarius quadriscutis (assembly GCA_026167865.1). Lineage (NCBI taxonomy): Eukaryota > Metazoa > Chordata > Actinopteri > Siluriformes > Ariidae > Notarius > Notarius quadriscutis. The sequence goes on from JANZLB010000012.1 coordinate 3,965,799, forward strand.
ATATTAACAGCTGCTGTTTCTATAGTAACCCCCACAGCTGCCATTTCTGTATTAATAGCTGCCGTTTCTATAGTAACCACAACTACTGTCTCTATATTAACAACTGCCGTTTCTGTAGTAACCACCACAATTGTCGTTTCTATAGTAACCACCATGATTGTTTCTGTATTAATAGCTGCCGTTTCTATAGTAACCACCACATCTGCTGTTTCTAGAACAACCACAACTCTTTTCATAATAACAACTGCTGTTTCTATAGTAACCACCACACCTGCTGTTTCTATAGTAATACTGTCTCTTTTAATTTTTTAAACTTTTTTTTTTAACAGTAAAAATATCCGTTGTTTCTATGACAGTAGTTTCTATCCTAACATCATCGATGGCGATGAGCAGTACACATGAAACCATGAAGTGATTTTAATGATTGGGGGGGGAACCATGCCTCATTGATCTTTTCTGTGAGGACACTAAGTTTATTTAACGTTTCTGGACGGATTCCTCAGCGTCGGGAAGTCTTCAGGACGGCGGAGTTTGCGCTCCGTCGTTTCTCCGTCTGGAGCAGAAACGATAATCGCTGTCGGATTATCATCATACAAGAGGAATAAAACCCTTTAGGGTGCGCAGTAATCAGATAATAATCATGCTCCAGGTGCTCAGTGTATCGTCGCTGATTATTTTCCCGTAACGGCACAACCGCAAGTGTTTTTAATCCTCTTTTATTAACATCTGAGCAGCGTTTGGAGCGAACACTGACATACTTCTTGTGTGTACTGTATAGATAGTGCTGTTGAAACAGAGCAGAGTTTGAGGCTCTGTGTGTGTGTGTGTGTGTGTGTGTGTGTGTGTGTGTGTGTGTGTGTGTGTGTGTTCGTTCCTGCTTGTCTGTGTGCCAATGCGAGCTGGATCACAGCCCGTAATATCTTCTTTATGAGCGTTCTGGCAGATCGGTTGTGCGAGTGCCCTCATTCTGTTCAGCTCCCCCCCCCAGTTGGTAATTCAACTAACGTGGACCAGATGCATCCTGTTGACTGTGCACTTGGATTTATTTATTTAGCAGCGATGCTGCTGTTTGTAGGACTCCAGTTGTGTGTGTGTGTGTGTGTGTGTGTGTGTGTGTGTGTGTGTGTGTGTGTGTGTATATAAGAGCAGCTCTGTACCGTTATTAATAGTTTCTGTGTAGTGCATTGTTGTGTGTTTATATTTTCATGATTCGTTCTGAGGGTTTGGGAGCCAGTCAGTGATCTACGGTCCTTTTATCAGTGTGGTGATGATTTTCCGAGAGCGTGTCCATGATTATTATTTATTTTGTGTATGATAAATGGACTCTTGTAAGTTAGAGGGAATTGGCAGTGGCTGCCGCCGCCGCTGCTGCTGCTATATGCTGAGCTCAGCAACACTGTCCACACACAGGGTCAGATAAAGTTCATGTTTTCCTCCACAGCCAAAAGGAGAGCAGGAGGTGTGTCTTATTGTTCCTTCAGTCATCTTTCGCAAAACTTCTGCACTTCTAAGGCCCAAGGAGGAAGCCTTTTTTTAGAAGTTGCAAGTTAACTGGTTGCACAATAAAAAAACAAACCAAAAAAAAAAACGTTTGTGCAACATTGCATAACCCGACTAACAACATTTTCTTGGTATGCCAAAAGCCACAAATATTCTGTTTGGAAATGAAGTAAACATGACTGATTGGCTTATTTTCTTACCAACGATTATCATCTATTTACCGCTACATGTAACAGGTTATAGCAGCTATAAACGGACTGTCCTGTACCAGCTTCTCTTGTTGTTGTGAGAAAATGCATAGTTTGTCTACGTTATGAAGAAATTGCATAAATGTTAGAGATTTACCACCTGACTGTTACACTGGAGACTCCTCCTCCTTCACAGATCAAAGGTTACACGTCCGTTTCTGCTAAACGTCCGATGTACAAGTCAGTGTTGCTATAGCAACACTATCAGTGTTAATATAATATAAATGAAGCAAAACTCCCCTCCGGCAGACTTTTATGCTGTTGCAAATTGTGTGTGTAGCCTCGTAACTTTTCATATACCGTATTTTACGGTCTATAAGGCGCACCTAAAAGTCTTCAATTTTCACAAAAACCGGCAGTGCGCCCTTTAATCCGGTGCGCCTTATGTGTGCACTGAATTCCAAAATCTGTCCGACACAGGGACATAATA
>JANZLB010000012.1:3994596-4009784 GCA_026167865.1 Notarius quadriscutis
ATTCATGCTGCCTGCTCCCACTCCTGTCTCTCTTTCCCTTTATTTCTTATTCTCTCTCATGCTGCCTGTCTGTCTGCCTGCTCCCACTCCTGTCTCTTTCCCTTTATTTCTTATTCTCTCTCATGCTGCCTGTCTGTCTGCCTGCTCCCACTCCTGTCTCTCTTACCCTTTATTTCTTATTCTCCTTTCTCTCTCTCTCTCCCCTCCCTCCCTCCCTCCCTGTGAGTGTTCCTCTCGCCTGTTACGTCTCCCGTGATAACCCGTCTCCCTTCACCTCAGCCCTTTACTTTCTCATGCTCTTTCCTTCCTCCTTATCTCTCTCCACGTCCTCCCGTCTCTTAGTTTTAAAAACAAATTTAATTCACTTTCTGACTCCGTGGTCAGCGTGTGGGATTGTGGCTTTGTACGTAAGGGTTTTTATTGGTATACTGAGGTCTCGCTTGTGACGGCTCAGACTCGCTGATCAGGCAGCAGGCGGCGTTTTCTCAGTACGTGGACTAAAGTTTCTCAACACTGTGCAGATTAGTCAAGCAACTGATTCCTGCACGCATGGAAGAAAATCCTATAGCCATCGTTTGGTCTTATCCCGTCATGTATGACCTCTTTAAGTGGGGGTGGGGTGGGGGGTGGGGGTAAAGCTTGGAAGGAAGGTGCAGAGATGCGAGTTGGTGTCTCTGGCGAGTGTGCGTTAGCTGAGAGCGAAGCCAGGACAAAGCCGAGCACACACATCAGACTTGCATGCGTTTTAAACGCGGGGCGTGTGTGAACCATCGATACACTTCCTAATCCGAACTGTGCTGATAGGCCACGCCCACAAACTACAACTGTAACGCTCGGTATCCGATCACAAGACTACATGCAACACAATTCGTTACCTTAAAGTCTCCCTCCCTCCCTCCCTCCCTCCCTTTTTCACTTCTCATTTCGTCTGTCGTGTGTGGTTTGAGAAATTTATATCCAAAATTCCAAAGGATTGTCCTGCACGCTTCTGTTTTACTCTTCACTATTAACACTTCAGCTGATTTGTTTTATACTTTTTCTGTCTGCCTTTCCTTTTCTTTCTTTGTCTGCCTGTTTTTCTGTTTGTCCTTTTCTTTCTTGTCTGTCTGTCTGTCTGTCTGTCTCCTTTTCTTTCTTGGCTGTCTGTCTGTCCTTTTTTTGGCTGTCTGTCTGCCCTTTTCTCTTTTGGCTGTCTGTCTGTCTGCCCTTTTCTCTTTTGGCTGTCTGTCTGTCTGCCCTTTTCTCTTTTGGCTGTCTGTCTGTCTGTCTGTCTGTCTGTCTGCCCTTTTCTCTTTTGGCTGTCTGTCTGTCTGTCTGTCTGTCTGCCCTTTTCTCTTTTGGCTGTCTGTCTGTCTGCCCTTTTCTCTTTTGGCTGTCTGTCTGTCTTTTGCATTGACAGACTAATGAGCCTCAGGGTTTAGAGACCCCAGAAGTAGCCCGTCCCTGTAGTTCAGTCCTGTGCTGTATTTGGACAGGATGAGTTTTGCTGCATGACGTCTGTCGTTTGCGTTTTTCCTCCTTGATGAAACTCCCAGTTAAACTGACGCAGGCGGAGCGAGGCCTTTTTGTGTTGACCGGATGCTCCTCCCCCATGAACCCAGATGTTTGCGTCACATCTAGTCACCAGGGATCTCACAGCGATACAGCTGCTCTTTCATTTATTTCTTGAAACACGACACCTCATACATCATGATATTATTTTATCCGAATATGAAGTGGACTTGTTTTCTTTCTCGGTTTATGCGATACAAACGCCATACGACACCAAAACTGTTAATTCTGCTGCCAGTTCAGATATGAGATGGTGATGTTCTGTACAAACAGCTGTTCCAGGAAACACCACTTCGTTATTATTTTTTCTCGCTGAAGGTTATATTAGAAGTCGGGTATGTTTGGTGCCTCTGCTGCCACGCCCTGTCTGGTACAGTTCTATATAGACGTATTTGTACCGGTGATGAAATGCGTGCCGGTTCTGATCCCGTGATCAGGAAGGTGGTTGACTCTGCTGTTTCGCTCCCTGTGAATCCCCCAGATGGAGGAATCTCGATTGGGTCATTTCTGTTAGAGCGGTAGTGCTTTTGAACTCTCTCTCCTCTCCTGACCCGTATATCCTGTTTCCTTTCATTTCTCCGTCACGGATTCATCAGTTTATCTTTGGGGGTGGGGAAACCCGGCTCTCCTCTGATCTGCTGTGGTTATACCGGGGTTCGTACAAGGCGGAGCTTACGGCGTCTTCCGTATCATCCAGTGCTGATGTGCTTAAAGCAGTCATGTGTATGACCCCATTGAATATCTCTCTCTCTCTCTCTCTCTCTCTCTCTCTCTCTCACACACAGAGTCGGGCAGTAAGAATATGAAGCCGGTGTCTGAGGCTGAAGATGACGACGGGGTTCAGTGGGGTTGTACAGCCTGCACCTTCCTCAACCATCCCGCCCTCAACCGCTGTGAACAGTGTGAATTTCCACGACATTTCTGAGCCCCTAACACACACACACACACACTCACTCACACACACACACACACACACACATATTCACATGTCGGCTAAGCTTTGTTACAGGCAACTTGCAGAGAAATGGACACGAAGTAAGTGTTGTGTGTGTGTGTGTGTGTGTGTGTGTGCGCGTGTTGCTCACTGTTCATCTGTCTTGTTGTCTGTCTTTGTCCTGCACGCTCACGCACTCTCTCTTTCAGTGTCTGTCTCTTTCTTTCAGTGTCTGTCTCTCTCATTCAGTGTCTGTCTCTGTCTCTCGCTCACTCTGTCTCTCTCTCTTTCAGTGTCTGTCTCTCGCTCACTCTGTCTCTCTTTCAGTGTCTCTTGCTCACTGTCTCTTCTCATTCACTGTCTCTGTCTCTCGCTCACTCTGTCTTTCTCTCATTCAGTGTCTGTCTCTGTCTCTCGCTCACTCTCTCTCTTTCAGTGTCTCTTGCTCACTGTCTCTTCTCATTCACTGTCTGTCTTTCTCTCTTGTTCAGTGTCTCTCGTTTACTGTGTATCTCTCTCTTGCTCTCTTGTTCAGTCTCTCTCTCATTCAGTGTCTCTCTCTCTCATTCAGTGTCTCTCTCTCTTGTTCAGTGTCTCTTGTTCACTGTCTCTCTCGCAGTCTCTCTCTCTTTTTCAGTGTCTCTCTCTCTTTTTCAGTGTCTCTCTCTCTTTTTCAGTGTCTCTCTCTCTTGCTCAGTGTCTCTCTTGCTCAGTGTCTCTGTTCACTGTGTCTCTGTGTCTCTTGTTCACTGTTTCTTGTTCACTGTGTCTCTCTCTCGCAGTCTCTCTCTCTCTCGTTCAGTGTCTCTTGTTCACTGTCTCTCTCGCAGTCTCTCGTTCACTGTCTCTCTCTCTCTCTCTCTCGTTCACTGTCTCTCTCTCTCGTTCACTGTCTCTCTCTCTCTCTCTCTCTCTCTCTCTCTCGTTCACTGTCTCTCTCTCTCATTCAGTGTCTCTCTTGTTCAGTCTCTCTCTCTCGCTCACTGTCTCTCTTGTTTACTGTGTTTTTGTCTCTCGTTTACTGTGGATCTCTCTCTCTCGTTCAGTGTCTCTTGTTCACTGTCTCTCTTGCAGTCTTTCTCGTTCAGTCTCTCTCTCTCTTGCTCACTGTCTCTCTTGTTTACTGTGTCTTTGTCTCTCGTTCACTGTGTCTCTCTCTCTCTCTCTCTCTCTCTCTCTCTCTCTCTCTCTGGGGTGTGTCGTGCTACCCACTGAAGACTGGATAATGTTTACAGGTTTTCCTCTGCTTCTATCTGTCGAGCCAAGCTGAGCTCTTTACCGTGTGTGTGTGTGTGTGTGTGTGTGTGTGTGTGTGTGTGTGTGTGTGTGTGTGAGAGTGAGAGAGAGTGTATAGGTTTCCTTCACTGATTCCATAATGAATCTCAATTTAGCCTGAAGCAGTATTATAAGTGTATTGTGTACACACACACACACACACACACACACACACACACACACACATCAATGTGCCTTCCAGATGGGAACTACCTTCAAGAGCCTCCTCTTCTCTTTTACCTGAAGGGAAAAACCTTACGGACTCTCTGGGCTTCGCTCTTTTTCCCAGAGGATGTTGGGAGCGATCTGTGGAATTCCTGCCGAACCCGGAGTTTCTCTTCCTGTGCTTTCGTTCACGAAGAAAACAAACAAACAAAAATGACGATGATGATGATGATGATGATGTAGCGGACGAACTGAAACTAATCTGCATGCTTTAGATGTACAGTTTACAAACGGAGACCCCGCCCACCTAAGCTTTTACTGTACATAGTGTTAGAATGAGCTGTTTGTTTTTCCCCTCCTTCGCTCTCTCTCTCTCTCTCTCTCTCTCTCTCTCTCTCTCTCTCTCCTCACACATATTTTCTGTAATTATAGCTCCATAGACTTAATTTACGTTTATTTGTTGGGTGTTTTTATTTTTGCTGTTGAAAAACAAACAGACGAGTACGGATTTCCCTCTTCGGCGTCCAGCACGAGCGGCGTCACACTTTTCCAGCGTACGGCCTGCAGACGCAGCAAAAAAAAAAAAAAAGAAAAAAAAGGGTCAACTGAAGATGGAGCGTGACTCCTCAACCACTCACGGACAGGTCAAAGGTCACCGAAGCCTTCAAAAGGACCTCCATCTTATCAGCCAACTGGAATGTAGGTTTCATGTTTTGTGCTCAGCGAGGAACGCAGCCACGCATCATCAGAACCTCGAAAAGCACATCAGATGATTTTATCAAACCGCACCGATTGTGGTTTGAGAGCAAAGACTTCTGGGACATTTGGTTTTGGTCGGCGTGTCCGTGGAAAACCACAACCAAGGGATTTTTCCTTTTTTTTTTTTTTCCTTTTTTTTATTTTATTTTATTTTTTCAGAGACTCGCAGAGAGAGATCAGGTGAAAAGTTCAGGATTCGGTTCCTGTTCAAAGCCAAAGCTATCACCACGTGCCTTCAGCAGCCAGTCCGTCCCCGAATCCGAGATTCTCTGCCTTTTAAAGTGGACACAGCCTCCTTAATTTTATTTTATTTTATTTTATTTTCTTTCCTTCCTTCGTCGATTTAATTACGCCAGTCCCGTAAGGCCTTAAGGACATTTTAAATGTTTATTAACGTTTTTTTTTCCCCCAAACAAAGATAGAAAATAAGTTGAAGATGTGAAGAGTCCTTTTTTTTTTTTTGTTTCACGTTGTGCTGCCTCACTTTTCGGCCTTATCGAAGTTTTCCCAGGGTGACGCTGTCTTTTTTTTTATTTTTATTTTTATTTTTTATTTTAATTATAAATCTATGCAGTCAAAAGGTCAAATATGATCGTTACAATCAGCCTAAAGTTTAATGTATAAGACGCAGATTAGGCCTCATCCTGGATTAAATAAAACGGACTGCCTTACTGACCCACGCGTCAGTGCTCGTATGAGGTTTAATCCAGGACGGGACGTAATCTGCATTTGAAAATATTTTCTATTAAAAAGTGTCCTTTTTAATACAATAAAAAAACCTTTTAGATGCCTGAAGCACTTGTATTTAAGAAACCCTAAAGAGAAACAGTCACAGCCTGTTGATTTGCCCCTCCCGTCCCTCCCCATCCTAACTGATCAGAGCCGTGATTTTACGTTTTATTATGTTTATGGATTTAAATCATGGGGGAAAAGTAGAAGACGACATGATTTGGATATCTAAAGTGATTTTTAATTTTTAGCTGGGAAAACTGTCTTTGTAACAGATAAGTTATTTGTAAAAATAAACAAAAAAAATCACCTGAATGGTCCTGTTTGTCATTGTGAGAAGTGAAAGTTTTGCTCAGTTGCACGTTTCTCCCCACTAGATGTCGACGTCGCGCTTTAAAGGAAGCTGGCGTTCGCGTTTCCTGTGAACGGCTCGGCTGCGGCGCCAGGACTTTTGCACACCTGAGGACGGCTGCTGAGCACAGCGAAGGTTAGTGAGGAAGAGTGGAGATGCTGATGAAGGCCAGCCTGCATTTTGGTGTCTTGAGAGATTTTTTTTTTTTTTTGTTCCCTGCAGATCTTTGGATCTTCTACAAAGCCGTTTCACGCCTTGTTCTGTTTGTCAACAATGTGATTTCATCAGTATTGCGGGAAAAAACGTATTGAAACGCTAAAAAAGCAAGCATCAGGGCGGGGGAGGGGAGGGGAGGGGAATGCTGTCCAAAACCTTGTACAATTCACAATGTTCTATAATCCTGATTATTCCTCCTTTCGTCCTTCCAGAGGTCTGGGGAAACTTGGTAGAACCCCTGATGTTATGGACTTTATTTAACAGCATTTCCATCAGAGCATCTGTTAATTTGAAACGCATATGCGATATGTATGAGTTTAGCTAATTAGATATTAAAAATTGACAAATATCTGTCTCTGGCAAGCACCCTTGTGGTGTTTGTTTGTATGAAAGGAGTTGGTATGAACTCCATCTTCTGCCAGTGCTGTAAACACCGGGTTCACCAGCAGCAGACTGATCCTTGAGCCTGGCTTCAGATGCAGCCGTTGCTTTGCCCCACCCCGCCCCATCGCTGAGCACAAGCTAGAAGTGGTAGACTCCTCCTTCTGTCACCCGGGAGACTCGATCTCAACTGGAGGTGGCTGTGAGGCTGCTCCGATCACTCGAGTAAGAACCGCCTGGGGTAAATTCCCTGAACTACTTCTACCCGTCCTTTCCATGAGAACGCAACGCCGTATGAAGAAGGCTGAGTTTTGTATATCGCAAAGGACCGAGCAATCGACGGATTTGCGGAGTGAGAGGAGACGGTGACGTCGCAACCGCTTCCCTGCTTGAAATTTCAGACATCCAAGATGGTTTGAATATGTGCAATGGGGCAGGCCACGGAAATCCTGGGCGGAGGTCATCCAGAGTGGCCTCTGTGAATACAAGCTGGAGGCCTCGGACACGTTGGATAGACGGGGATGGAACAGACGTCGTACCTGCGTCCTGGTGGCGAAGCTGATGTAAAACCGGATGTATACATCCAGAATCTAAGTTTAAATTGCGGAGCCTGGGTTTTAAGTCTTTCAGTTGCTCTTGATTTGACCATGTCTTTCGTAAATGATTGAGGTAACGTATTGCCAAGAAGTTATAAATTTGTCGTGGTTAGATCTTCCATATAAACGTGTGCGTGTGTATATACTAGTCCCCCGCCCAAATGAAGTTTGTATGCATATCGAGCAACATGTGAACTGGTGCCTTTTTCCTATCTTGGATTTTTTTTTTTTTTTAAATCAAGTTTTTAAATTTTTACATTAAAAAAAAAAAATTTGATTTTGACTTAGTTTCTAAGAGCAACGTTCGTTTCCGGAGCATATATCCAAAACGGATTTGAAACTCGGTATACATGTTAACAAGGTGATGTAGATGTGCCTTTTTATACTAAGAAATGTGAGAGATTTTAATTTTTAATGTTTCCATAGAAACAACTTCAGACTCCGTGTCTCTTGTTAGTCTTGGGGTAGTTTTTTTTTTTTTTTTTTCCGGAGCAGAACTTGAAAACGTACGGTCTTGCTGTGCCTTTTGATACTGAGAAATTTACATTTTTAGCTCATCTGGACCGGTCCGGTGGGTTTATGCGATGGGTCAGTGTAAAGAGGTAGGGTTGGTTTGAAAAATATGACCCATAATATTTTGAAACTTGGTATATAGGGTGGAGGATATAGATGACGGTCTTTTTTTAATACCCCCGCTCCAGAGGACGGAGGGTATACTGGTTTACCTCCGTCCATCTGAAACACCGTTTTTCTCAGCAACCACAAATCGTAGCCACTTGGTACCGAGCTTCAGCCTGGGGTTCTAGACCATGTGTACCGTTTTCAGGTCTGCCGCACATCGACTTCCTGTTTACCGACCGAACGTATTTACGAAACACACGGTGGATTTTGACGCTATTTCAGAATGACAGTTTACCAGGATGCTGTTTGAAATCCCTGGCGAGAGACTTACTGTTTCAGGGTTCATTATTTGTTGAAGTCAGCATTCGTAATAAGCATCCTATTCCTTCAAACGCTTGCGGGGGGGGGGATACGTAAGCGTGCAGGAGCGAGCAGTTGATTTTGTTTCCTTCCCAAATTATAGGTCATAATTTGTTTTCGCCGCATGACCTGGACTCGGGTCAAAATCAGAATATTCGGATCTTGGAGGAAATTGAGGAATTTATTTATTTATTTTTTTCTTCCCCCAGAAACAACCTTGTTTGAGGTATAAACCTTTTTTTTTTTTTTTCCTAAATCTGGGTTTAGACCTGCCGTTAAAGGTGCATTAAGGAAAATGGGCTCCTTGAAACTACCCTTCCGTTCAGAAATCTCCGCCCTCAGGATCCACAGTGGCCGGCTGAGAGTCTAATAAAAGGCTGATCGATTTAAACCGGTTGTTCAAGTTGTTAAGATCATGATCACTGCAAAAAAAAAAAAAAAAGAATAAAACAAGTGTTGCCAGGCAAAACCAGCCTCGCCTGGCAGCACTTATTTTATATCTATATGTTGCTAATGGTAATATTTCTCAAATCAGGTTATAGCCCAATGAAAATCCATGACCTTGAGTTTGACATTTCAAGGTCAGAGGTCATTGCAGCAACTGAAAGCCCGTATGGGACTTCCTGTAAGTTGATAATGGTAAACATGAACTATTTTAAAGTTATAGCCTTTTGAAAACCCGCAACCTTCAGTTCATGCTGCCAAATGAAAGGCCATATAGGAGTTCCTATACACTCGTTGTCTATCGGCAACCGTTTTTGAGTTATGGTGACCTTGACCCGATTACTCCCAAAATTGAATCAGGTCATCTACGGACCGTTACCCACCTACCTTGAAAATTTGAAGTCAATCAGTGCAACCGTCTAGACGCTAGATTGTTAAGACGGACAAACAAACCGCACTAATTCCAATACATCGCCCTGCTGACTTTGTCACGGGTGAGGTTAAAAAAACATTTAGGCAAGAGATTTGTTTAACTTATTTTAATTCACAAATTTAAAGCAGTACAAAGAGGAGAAAGGGTTTCGCTAATCTTAGCTACGTCACATTTCAGCTAGTCTCTAATATTTGCACCCGCCTCAATTTGAGGCTGCCAAAAAAAAAAAAAAAAAGTCTCAGTCACTTTCAGCTTACTTACACACGTCCTTCTATCCAAACCAAAGCTACACTGGTTCTTCAGGTTAATGTTCTCATCGACTTGTCGTTTATTCTCAGAGAAGGTCAGCCTTCATGTTCACGTTCAACAAGCAACTTTTACGTTATAGTAATTACAGCAAGCCGGGTGGCTTTAAAGAGGGAGCATCATCCCGGCAAATACATTCATCTTGTCCTTTTACAGTATCAAGAGGTTCACACACAAACACAATACAGTGCTGTATTGATGTAATAATATACTTCTGTCTTTTACTATCAAGAGCAGCAGGTCCGTTTACAAAGAACAGAGAGTTGACAGTTTTTTGTGCTGCGTTAATTCTGCACTATGCTACCGTATCGAACGCCGTAACACTGCCTCATCCAGGAAGCACCTACTTTCACAGAAAGGGGTAATTTACTGACATGGTACATGACAAACCACAGAGCCTTTCCCATCAGCCTTCAAGATTCTGAAGCTTGCAGCCAGAAAAGTGTGCAACAGTTACAAAGCTACGTTTATTACTATCAGATTCAACCTTGAAGTGCGATGATGTGCACAGCTTTTCCAGTACGATGTTGCGTCTTTAAACTTGATGGGATGGAATGTACCAAACCACACCGAGAGTGGGGGAAGTGCTTTCAGTGGTCCAAAATGGCCGCCTGGTTAACTTTCAGCCCCTTGATCGTATGTATAGATGATAGAAAGTCCCTCGGTGTCTTATCAGCAAGTCTGTGTGATAACACTGAAGGAGTGGGTGTAGTTTTGAAGTTGTGGGATGAAGAAGGTTGAATTATTTCTCAGCGCCAGCACAAAACAGGGTCGTGTCGCTTTTATAAGTTGCACAAAACCTTGTATTCAAGCAGCGGCTTTAGATTTTCATCTAATCAGGACGTGAGACTGTGTCCTTGCTCAGCTCTAAGACTTCATGTTTCAAGCTGAAATTTTTACATTTGGATTGTATTTTAAAAAAAACAAACAAACACTTTTTAAATTTTTTTTTTTTTTAACGTTGTGTTGTGATTTTCACTCAAACGTGCACTGCTTTCCCAGTACAGGAACCTCCTGGGTAAAAAAAAAATCTTACAAAACCAGTTCAATAGTTCATCATTGATGGATGAGACAAGCCAGGATGAGATTGCTGTCGGATACATTCGTCGCTCATCAGCGCATACTTTTTAAAGCAAAGCACTGTTCCTGTATTTCTGGATCAGCATGACTAGCTCTGTTGTATCCAGCGTGTGTGGGTACAAGCTCATAACCTGGTCCACGATGCTCTGAGGGAAAATCGTGCTGAGCTGAGACCTCACATCCCTCCTCCTGTCCATCAAGTGCTCCCCGTCCATGACCTCAGCTTGGCCTTGACCCCAGTTCACGTCTGGTACCCGGAGTTGATTAGGTGTCGACTGAGGATAAGGTAGAGGCTCGTTGCAAAAAGGCGCGTTGCTGTTTTTATACGGGGTGCGCTGTTGATATCCGTGATTCGGATAAAGCGCGGGAGTGTAGCCGAGGCTGATGTCGGAGTGTGTGTGTTGGCAGCCTGAGAGCGTGTGGTGGTCGGGACTGTAGCAGCGCGACGGCACGTCAGGACTGCGCGCCCGCCTCTGCTGCGTGTTCGACCCGCCAGACAGGAAGTAATCGCTGCTGCTGCCGGTCATGCACCCACTGCTGTAGGCGAGTGAGGTCTGAAGGGCGGAGTCACTGAGATAAAGGCGGGACATGGAGCCCTCGAGCGAACCGTAGGCCTGGTCACTTTTAATGCTCTTGCACATAGCAGGAAGGGATCTCTTCAGGCAGGCGTGAGTTTGCGTTTCGTGCGGAGAAGAGTAGAGATCGAGACCAGAGAGAGCCCGCGTCAGCTCGTGCGGGTGCAGCAAAGGCAGCATGGCCACTGTCTGATAGTCTGCGGAGTGAGGAAGCTCCTCCTCGGTTATGCTGCATGGCTGACTTTTCGCCCTCAGTTCATCAGCAACAGAAAGCTGCGGTTGGTTGGAGCGTTCGGGATGATAGAATTTACATTTCACACCGTAGGTGCACTTCTTTCCTGCCAAAAATGAAAAAGTCCAGTGTTGTTACTCGTGTGTGCCTTGAGAAAATGTACTCGAATGCTCTCAGGTCTAGACTTACCATAAGGACATTGTTGGAGCTTGGTCTCGGATATTAAAGGCTTCTTTCTCAGGAAGTTCTCAATCGTGGGTCCGTTTCTTCCAAGTGGATCATCAGGTGGCATGAATCTGAACCGAAAGGGGGGAAAAAAAATGTTCATCAACTGAATCCATCAACATCCTGAAGGGATTAATGGTTAGAGAGACAGCTTTGGGACCAAAAGGTCGCTGGTTCAATTCCCTGGACTGGCTGGAAGTGCCCTTGAGCAAGGCATCTAACCCCCAACTGCTGCGGAAAGCGTGGTGGCGTACCTTAGCGAAAGAAAAGCTGACGATGCGATCAGTTCGGGTGATGCCCGACTGAAAAACGAAAAAAATCCTGACCCTTTGTCACATCTGAAATTTCTGATTTGCCGTTGAAAACTATTCCATCTGAGATTTCGTCCACGCTATGTGTCATTTGTACGCTTGGGAAGCTCAGGTGCTTATAGCTATACGAGTCCGAGATGGTGGATCTTGTTGTGTATTGCAGTACGGTATTTTAAAGTAATTTTATTCGACAAAATATCATAACCGGACTCGTGTGTGGAGTCTCACTCGACTTGCCTGTGATCAGGTGGACTTGAATGTTTAGACTGCACAGACTGAAGTAACAGGAACAAGGAACGAACGTGTGTGTGTGTTTTTTCTCAGCAGTGTATTTCCTCATACAAGCATGAATAACATCATAAACCCTGTTCTCGTAATGACAGGGTGTTTGTGGCTTTTTTTTTTTTTCCCTTCCCTGTTGTATTTTCCTCAACACTTTGCATGCAACTTACATATCGTTGGCAAACGTGTACATGAGCAGCCTCTCCTCGATGAACTTCTTCCACTTGGGATTCTCCAGCTGTAAGTCGCGGTAGTTATCGTTGGACACGATGATGCCGTCCGAGTTGTAGGCCAGCTTGACGATGTAGCGGTCATCGTAACACACCACGCGCTTGCCGTTGACGCATCGCGAGGGCGTGTACACCAGGATGTTCCTGCGCTCCAGCTCATCCAGTATGTACTGGTCTAAAGAGAACAGTGAAGGGGCGTTGATTGATATTACAAACTCTTTCAAGTATCTGTGGCCGTTTCCTTTCTCAGGAAATAGAAAGGCTAAACCGATCTTCCTGGAGTCTTACCTGTGATGAGAGCCTCAGGTTTCGACTGTTCTTTCCTCCACAGAGGCACAAACACGGTGATGTCACGAATCCCCCTGTCCCAAAACCACTGCACGGCCAGCTGGATCCCCCGGCACGAAAACACCTTCTTGTTCCCGTGGCTGTGAAACAGAGAATACGTTAAATCCCAGTGATCTGATCTGATCTGATCTGAGCAGGGGTTAGGGGGTCGTTCTCAAACGGAACCGCCTCCTCCTTCTCCATCGTCCCTGCCGTTTCACCTGGAGCGGTTTAGCGTTTAAGAGCCGTCCAGATATTTTCATTCTTTGACAAGGAGCTCTGATTCAGCGCTCGACTGGAAAATCTTCCCAGTGTCGCAAATCAGAATCCGGCTGTATTTTTGTGGGGTTTCCGGATGAGGATCTGAATATCTGACTTTTAAAAGACGTTCAAGAGTGTAGAAGATCCCGACGAGGATTATAAGACCGTCCTGTAATCTGTCTTCGTGTCCCTGATTATTGGGAGGACGCTTGAGTTATTTAACTACAACTGAACCTCCAGACTGCAGGTTAGAGGTATTGGATCAGTGCACAGCATGTGCGTGTATAGAAGTAATTGTTGGTGGAAGTCCTCAGTAAGACCAGCAAGTGTGTGTGGTGTTTATCCAAGAGTTATCATGGAACTAGGGCATGACCTACCTGTGGTTATTTAAAAAAAAACATTTTTTTAAACAGTCACCATAGTACTTAGTTGACGAAGAAACGCACCTTTCATTCAGGTAACACTCCTGTATTACGTCCTGTGTTGTGTGGACCCAACGAAAAGCCCTGACTGGTGTAATGAAAGACAGAGAAATGGTGCCCGAGTTTACAGTGTCGATGTAGGAGGCTAAGGCACAGATGTCTGTGGTTTGCGAACCCGTGAGTCATTACGAGACTGTTTCGGCCCAGCACTCAGTCAGTCATGTGATCGTATCAGCGTGACCCAGACTGTTGCTCTGCTGTATGAGAAACTCGATGCACATCCTCATATGACTCGGTATTCTATTCCATATAAATGTTCCTAAGTGCACGTCCTAAAACCTTTCTCAAGTCGATTATTGATTTTAAAAACGCTACCATTTAAACCGAAATGCTCGATTTGTATGGTGTTCACTCGCCACGCACTCGTTTGTACGCATTCATCCGGTCAGCCAATCACGTTACAGCATGCAGGTACAAGCGAAGAGCTTCTGTGGTCGTATTTGACGACTCAAGGGCTGGCCCGGGCCACATCAAACAGTGTCAGGAATCATGTGTGCACTTTGCATACGGTGTTTCGGCTGAAACTGATACGCTTAATAAGCATGCCTATTGTTAAGGAAGTCACATTGCAGAGCACTTCCTGGACAACAGCGTGCGCAAACAGCTCAAACTGCCACCACCATTTTCAGTCTTGGGGTCAAGACGACCTAGTTGAAAAAAGAAAGACAAGGGCCGTTTTTTTTTCCTTTTGTGTGCGTGTATACTTGTTCTAATTAATTAATTAATTAATTTTTAAAGACCAAAAGAGTGAGGACGCTTTTTTTTTTTTTTCTCGAAAAGGGCTGTTTAAGCGAGTGCATTGTGTCAATGAGAGTCCCCGCAATGCTACAAGAGTGTGTGTGTGTGTGTGTGTGTGTGTTTTGCACAAGTGCTAACGTGGGTGTAGGCGTGGGTGCACTTTGCCTCAGCTCGGCTTCCCCTCGCGCTTTTTAGGTGTCGGCTAACTGACGCAATCTGTAATTTAGTCACTATAATAGCTCGTTGATGAAACGCGCCAAGTTTATTCACTTAATAATTTTGAAACTCGCTCGTCGGTGATGTGCGACTCCTACTTCTGCATCACACACTCGAAACGAGCAGGAGTTTAGGAGGAACCGAAAGCCAGACAAAATGCATCAAATACCAGTCCTAACCCATTTATGCACTCGGCTCAAGAATTATTGACACCCTGACATCATGAACCGAAGCGGAACAGCCAGCGCCAGATAAATTTCAAAAGTTTGCTTGAATTTGGACAATTTTCCAAACGCCAAGTGTTTCCGTGGGTGATTTTTTTTTTTTTTGTGTTGTTTCAAAGCGGTGAGAGGATACAAGCAGGACGTTTGAATCGAAGGAGCAGTGTGTAATCCACAAGCCCCCTTCTGCTTCAAAAACAAACTGCAGTTGCGAGGAATAAAACTAACCCGTGCTTTTATCTTTTCTCCTCACCTAACCTCACACCGTGTTTTGAAACTACGTGTGAATCATGAGGTGACTTTTGAGAGAGAAGAATGCCAAGCAGTTCAGTTCCCGAACTGTTGGAAAGAAAAAGAAAAGAAGAAAAAAAAAAAAACAACAACAAAAAACATTTTTAAGGTGGGCGGATTTAAAGGTCACAGCTTCACCGCAGTCTCGAATGTCACTTCATGTTCATACTTGCACTAGAGCTCTGTAAAGAGTTTTCCCTTTACAGAGATTAAGAGCTTCATGCGTTTCTAGTATTTGTAAGGTATCTGAAATCGCTTAATGGATGGTGCCAATACTTTAAAAAAAAAAAATCACTGGTTTGGTTTTAAACAAGAAGTCATTAATGATGAGCACGCAGGCCAGTTTTTCTCAATGGACAAATACAATACATTAACAATTACCTTTTTTTTTTTAATCATGTTGCTTATTAAAATAAATTAAGCTGGAAGTTCCATCGTTATTCTTTTTTACCGATTGAAAGCAGTAGCGTGTAGAGACGTGTCACGAACACGACATGGTGAATTATTATAGCTAATGAGTTGTAATCATTACACTGTGTGCACAATTATTAGGCAAGTGAGTATTCTGACCCTACCATTATTTCTATGCATGTTT
>JANZLB010000012.1:4571462-4581641 GCA_026167865.1 Notarius quadriscutis
TTCTCTTTAACTCAATGAGCTCTGAAAAGTGTTTTAATCTGAACTAATCTGTGCAAGTTTTCAAAGGTTAGACTTGAGTTACTTAGTTGTCTTGGCTAATTGAGACTTTTTCTGAGTTGAAACAAAGATAATCGTCAAATTGAGTTAACTTTCATTTTCAAGACAGCAGGTGAACTTGCATTTCCAAGTTTAACCAATTTGAAATGTTTTACAGTGTGTGGATGAGTTGTTGCTATAGAAACAATAACATACTGCATTAGAATGAGTGTTTATTTGGAGTAGAAAGAATCAATACCTTCTGACCAATCAGAATGAAGAATTCAACAGCACTATTGTATAAAATGAAATTAAACTTTAAGTGGTGATCCCGGAGTGACACGGTGTGTGTGTGTTGTCCTTAGGCGGCGTGTATCCCTGTATTACTGAGTAATGGATGGGAGCTGCCTTTCTCTGAGGTCATCGACTGGAGTAAAGCCGCCATCATTGGAGATGAAAGATTACTACTGCAGGTAACACACACACGCGCACACACACAGTCTCTTTTTGTAATTTAATAATGATTAAGATGTGTTTCTTTGTGAGAAAGCATTCCTATTCAAATGTCTGGCTGGCACAGTTGTGTAGTGGTTAGCGCTGTTGCTTCACAGCAAGAAGGTTCTGGGTTCAAGTCCAGTGGCCGATGGGGGCCTTTCTGTGTGGAGTTTGCATGTTCTCCTCATGTCTGCATAGGTTTCCTCTGGGTGCTCTGGTTTCCCCCGCAGTCCAAAGACATGCAGTTAGGTTAATCAGCTATTCTAAATTGTCCATAAATGTGAATGGTTGTTTCCCAAGCCTGGAAATGGGAGGGTTGGGGCAAGAAGAGCATCCAGCGTAAAACTATGCTCCAATTAATATGACATGGATCAATCAGGTCCACATGGCAGTGACCCCACACACATAAGTGGGACAAGCTGGAAGAAGTGAGTGAGTGAATCAAAATGTCAACTCAAAATTTGCATAGTACTGTATAACATAACAGAAGAAATACTAAATAAAAAACTTCAAAGTTACTTAAAAAAACTTGAAGCTTAAACACGTTAATATTCAACTTAAAGGTTCTTCGGATTGTCCCTCTGGGAAAACCGTAATCGCTTCCCAGTGGGTTTCATTTTCACAGAAGTCTTCATGTAGAACATCAAAGAACTTTCTTTTATAAGAGTGAGGTTAGCACTCCCTTGAGGGAGGGATGTACATCTAGAACCCTAAAGTTCTCCAAGAAGAACCCATTTAGGAAGCAAAGGATGCAGAGTATTTTTCCCTCCAAGGCATCCTCAAAGTTCTTGTAGGTTTAAATGCCTACAAGGTTGGGTTTCCCTTTCTAGAATCCTT
Source organism: Notarius quadriscutis (assembly GCA_026167865.1). Classification (NCBI taxonomy): domain Eukaryota; kingdom Metazoa; phylum Chordata; class Actinopteri; order Siluriformes; family Ariidae; genus Notarius; species Notarius quadriscutis. Next base: position 4,572,831 of record JANZLB010000012.1, read on the forward strand.
AAATACCTATGGAACCCTGAAGGGAACTTTTCAAGGATGTGATCAGTGTTCAAGGAATTTTTCTTATCGGTGTCGAGAGGTGTCTGGAGGGCAGATATCCTCAGGCAAGTCTGGGGCAAAGAGAGCATTAGCGAATGATACTGTAACACCATGCAACATATTGAAATGTTTTTTTTGTGTGTGTGCGTGGGTGTCTTGTGTGCTCTTTTAACTCTGTTTAAATGGTGGTACCCATGTGACACCCTACATCACGTGCAGAGAATAAAAGGTAGGACTTGCATGGTCTACTTGGTTGGTTAAAAGAAAAAGAGAGATTCTACTAAATATCATAGCATGACTGGGATTTTGCTTTGATATCTTTTTCATGTTGCCTGACATACATCTAGGGAACTAATGAGCTAGCTAATCACACTACAGAACCAACCTACTGTAGAAAGTGAGTTTATACCCTCAGCCGGTTGCCTTTTCAAATTGCGGTTAAATATCAGTTATTGGGTTTTCTTGTTTGTAATGATAAGCAGAAACACTATTTAATAAGCTTGCTAATTAGTATATTTCTTCTAATAATTTGTGTTACTAGCACAGCAGTGGTAGTTCAGCATTTTAGGTTTTAGGTTAGACATAAATGACCAGAAGGTTCTTCTCCCAGAGTTTTTCAGTCTCCTCATCAAGGTGGACCTTTAAAATGGGAACAAGCAACCAACCCTGGATAATAAAGCTCCAAATTGATTCTTAAGCCAAGAGTAGTAAATTTCACACACACGTCAACGGTGTTCATTAAAGACATGCTGTAGGATGTGTTATGGTATTTATGTTCGTTAATTACTAGGGTTATTAATGGCTGCTACCTGCCTGCCCTTTCCGAGTGAAGCCATTAATGTGCCGATCGCAATGCTGCTGAAATATCATGGGCAAAATGTCAGTAAAGATGAGAAACCAGACTGTGGGGATTTTATATCAGGGGACATGAATGGAAATTGCCATTATTAATAACCCTAAGCCTTTAGGGCCTCACACGCGTGCGCGCGCACACACACAGTATTTTCCAGAGACTCAGTATATGAGGGGAACTATCAATTTATTACACCTAAAGTAACCTATCTGTTAGATTTTTTTAAACAATCATTAATAATCTGAGCAAAATGAAAAGGTTGAATCTCACAGACTAGTGAGAATTTTCACTCATAAACTGAGCCATTGTTTGTTTTATATTTAAATTACATCCACAATTTATAAACTTTGCAAAAGGTGATTAGCATTTTGCTACTGCAAGTATTGTATCTTAGCACCATTGGCTGGATACTGGAATCAAATGCCATAGCAGGAATCAAGCAATGTAACAAGAATCAAGTTGAGTCAAAGAATCAAGTAGGAATCAAATGCCCTAGCATGAATCAAATATCCTAACAAGACATGAAATGCCAAAACAGAAAATCAAAAGCTGTAGCAGGAATCGAGTGCTCTAATAAGGAATCAAATACTGTAGCGGGAATCGAGTGCTCAAACAAGGAATCAAGTGCTGTAACATGAATTGAGTGCTCAAACAAGGAATCAAGTGCTGTAGCAGGAATCAAATGCTTTAACAAGAAATCAAGTGCTGTAACAAGGAATCAAGTACTGTAGCAGGAATTGAGTGCTCTAACAAAGAATCAAGTACTACAGAAGGAATCGAGTGCTCTAACAAGGAATCAAGTGCTGTAGCAAGAAACAAGTGCTCTAACAAGGAATCCAATGCTGCAGCAGGAATCGAGTGCTCTAACAAGGAATCAAGTACCACAGAAGTGGTACTTGATTCAAGTGCTGTAACAGGGTTCAAGTGCTCTAACAAGGAATCAGGTACCACAGAAGGAATCGAGTGCTCTAACAAGCAATCAAGTACCACAGAAGGAATCAAGTGCTGTAGTAGGGATCAAGTGCTCTAACAAAGAATCAAATGCCATAGCAGGAAACAAGTACTCTAACAAAGAATCCACTGCTGCAACAGAAATTGAATGCTCTACAAAGGAATCAAGTGCTCTAACAAAGAATCAAGTGCTTGAGCAGGAATTGTATGCTCTAACAAGGCATCAAGTTCTGTAGCAGGAATCATGTGCTCTAACAAGGCATCAAGTTCTGTAGCAGGAATCAAGTGCTCTAACAAAGAATCAAGTGCTTGAACAGGAATCGAGTGCTCTAACAAGGAATCAAGTACCATAGAAGAACTCAAGTGGTCTAACAAAGAATCAAGTGCTTTAGCGGGAAACAAGTGTCATAACAAGAATCAAATGGCACAGAAAGAATCAAATGCTGTTGCAGGAATCAAATGCTTTAACAGTATCCAAGTTCTACAGAAAGGATTAAATGCCATAGAAACAACCAAGTGTCATAGCCAGAATCTAGCACTCTTGGTAGATGAACACGTTTTTAGATGTATGTATGTTAATAATGGAAACGGCTTTACATGACAAATGGAATGTCATGTGACAACAATGATGCAGTAATGTCATGTGGTAATCTTTCCCATCCATCCATTATCCATAACCGCTTATCTTGTGTGGGGTCGGGGGCAAGCTGGAGCCTATGGGCTCCAGACTATGGGCGAGAAGCAGGGTACACCCTGGACAAGTCAGCAGATCATCGCAGGGCTGGCAGTCTTTTCCACAGAAAAAAATATTGCAATTCAGGCACAAATTCAGCAGTATGCCTTCTGTACAACAAATCAACCAAGCAAAATGATATTTATTCCTGCATTTTTATAAGACAAACAAATGTTAATGAACTAACAAAGCGATTGATGTGTTAATCGGCATTTGTTGAAGTGTTAATTAAATACAAATGGATTTACTGGTTATTTACTCAATCTTGGGGGGAAAATGAAATTACAAAGCTTCAGTCATGGATTTTGCCTAAAAGTCAAGCCTTAATTATGGTGTTTGTTGATGTTTTTAATACCTTTATGAGTGGATGGAAAGCGGCAGACAGTCAAACAAGAGAAACCTTTGCAATACACGTTAAATGTCTGATTAAAATTGAAATGTCTTGTATGTAAAGCATTTGTTACTAAATGTTAATTTAGTGGAAACAAGCTGCTGGCGGCAAAATGTGCAAATATTTATAAAATATCTATCTATCTATCTATCTATCTATCTATCTATCTATCTTTCTCTCTCCATCTCAGATTCCCTCCATCACCAGGTCTGTCGATGCAGAGCGAATCTTGGCTCTGAGGCAGCAGACGCAGTTCCTGTGGGACTCCTACTTCTCCTCCGTGGATAAAATTGTCTTAACCACATTAGAGGTGAGTTTACAGCAGGAGGGAAAATAAGGTCAGACGAGGAGCGAACAGATTATGTTGCAGGCTAAAAAAAGGAAACAGATTGACATTGTGGTAATTTGTTTGTCACACCCTTTTTACACAAATGCTCAGGTTTCATGACAGCATTGAGTCTAAGCAAAGTTGTTTTGTCTGCGATACTTCACACATGCCACAAAGTCAAACACAGTAGGTCTATGTGGACACTTCTGGGTTGATATCACTTCATTACCATCGAAGCAAGTTCAGGTTGCGATTAGATTTATGAGAATGAGTTAAGATTTTGGATGAATGAAGATGTCTACACAAAAAGACTAAAAGACAACTTGACAATTGAATCAAATAAAAAAAATTATTAAGATGATCACAATTGTCACTGCGTGCTGTGGTGTGTGCACCTGAAGGCGCACCCCAGGCTGTGCGCATGTCAAGCGGACTTCAGCACACTCCCAGTATCACTGCAAAGTTTTATGCTATGTCTGTACGTATTACTGAGCCTTTCTATCCTTGTTTCTGATTTCCTGTTTCCTGATTCCTGTGCCTGTTTTTTGTTCTTGTTCTCACTTTATCTCTGATATCCCATTTGTGCCTCGCCCGACCCGGTGCATGTTTAATGATTTGGATTTAGCCTGCCGATTTGGACTGTTTGCCTTTTTTGTGTTTACACTTGAAAGAAACATATACTTCTGCACTTACATCCACCTACCTTGTACCTGACAGAATGCTTCGCCTAACAGTGGATGCAGTGGAAGTAATACAGTTTTCCATACTTCGCATCTACCGTGTTCCGGTATCGCGGCCCCTTGCCTCGTATTTCCGGCAGCATTTTGTAATGGGCCTCCCGGAAATGTACTATGGAATATATCACCCTAGGGGATTCAGCCTGCAGTGTAATCTGTTCTACAAGGCCTTCAAAGAACCCAAGCCACCAGAACTGATCTGGGTGAGCCTCATGCTCACTTGGACAGCTGGATGAGCTTGCCAATGGGTGGAGTACCTCATCCGAGTAGAGCACCTGTGCCTGCAGAGTTCACAGACTTTCTTAGCCATGCTCCAGTTCATCTTTGAATCTTTGGAAAAGGAGGAATCCTGTGAATTTTTTTTTTGGGGGGGCGGGGCAGCAGCAGCAGAGGAGGCCATCACTCCAGAGCTCCCCCCAGTAGCTGATGCAGAGTCAATAGAGGTGGCTGTTGTTCAAGAGCCCCTCTTAGAGGCTGTCTTTCTAGAGCTGGGTTCTCAGCCAGAACCAGCATCTGAATCAATGCCTGAACCAGAGCCTGCATCAAAACCCATGCCTGAACCAACACCAGCACCAGCGTCTGTTCCAGTGCCAGAGCCAGTGCCAGCGTCTGTTCCAGTGACAGAGCCAACACCAATGTCAGAGCCAGTGCCAGCCCCAGCATCTGAGCCAGAGTCTGAATCAGCTCCAGAGCCAGGTCCAGTGCCAGTGTCCATGCCAGGCCCAGCATCTGTTCCAATGCCAGAGCCAGTGCCATTGTCTGTTCCAGTGCCAGAGCCAATGCCAGTGTCAGAGCCAGCACCAGCTCTAGAAACAGTGCCAGAGTCAGTGTCAGTGTCTACTCCAGAACCTGTGCCAGCACCAGTGTCAGAGTCAGCTCCAGTGCCAGAGCCAGCATCAGAGCCTGCACCACTGTCTACTCCAGAACCCATGCCAGTGCCAGAGTCAGCTCCAGTGCCAGCATCAGAGCCTGTGTCAGTGTCTGAGCTTGAGCACACTACAAGCCCTGAGTCTGAGCCAGATCCAGAGCTCAAGCCTGAGTCATCTCCTGAGCTGGATCCAGAGTCCAGCCCAAAGCTCAAGTCATCTCCAGAGCTCAAATCCAGCCCAGAGCTCAAGTCCACTGTAAGTCCTGGATCCAGAATAAGTCCAGGGTCCAAGTCAAGTTCAGAGTCTGAGTGTGCTTCCTGCATAGAGCCCAAGTCATTTCCAGAGCCCATGTCCAATCCAGAGTTTGAGTCATCTCCACAGCTCAAGCCCAAGTCCAGTACAGAGCTCAAGGCCGAGTCCAGTCCTGAACCCGAGTCATCTCCAGAGCTCAAGCCCAAGCCATCTGCAGAGCCTGAAGCCATTAACAATGCACACCTGAACTTAATTAAGGAGCTAGATGTGCACCTATTTAAGGACTGTTCAGATGCAGTATCACTGTGAAATATTATGCTACATCAGTATGCATTACTGAGCCTTTCTACCCTTAGTTCTGATTTCCTGTTTCCTGATTCCTGTGCCTGATTTTCGTCCTTGTTCTCACTTTGCCTCTGATATCCTGTTTGTGCCTCGCCCGACCCTTTGCATGTTTAACGATTTGGATTTAGCCTGCTGATTTGGACTGTTTGCCTTTGTGTGTGTTTGCACTGTAAATAAACATAAACTTCTGCACTCACATCCGCCTACCTCTTACTTGACAACAATAACACTTGTTATTCATCAGACTCCTTTTTTGCTGCACTTCTCCTGGAGTTTTCAAAATATTGACCCCAAACTAATTTCAACTCATTCGTACTATGATGCAGTGTTGTAGCCAAATCACTAAACCTCAAGTCCAGGCTCGAGTCCCCAGTGTTCAGATCCGAGTCAAGTCCAAGTCATTAAACAAAATTTCAAGTCAAATCCGAGTTGAGTCCACTACTGATCCGAGTTGAGTCCCACATAAGCCCCGCTATCAACAGGGCAAATAACATAGTGTGTCACTTACTTCTCCGGGTGGAGTCTTGCCAAATGACGATTGAAGTTTGAGGTTGTCCCCATCATATCCTCGATAGTTCTTCTACGTATAGAACACATAGCAGTGCATTTTTTCCCCACTGCACGAGAAGTCTGGATAAACAAAGTGGACAATCCTAGGGGCATTCTCTCCAGGCATTTTAGTGCCATTAACGTTAGTTTGTTGCTGAACATGACGTATGAACAGGTGAATGTGCATTCTCTTGCACAAAATTAGTATAAAAATGAATGTAGGTATAAATATCTCATGCCAAATTATTATGGCATGTTACAAAAAATAAAGAAAAAAGCAGAGTCGTTGTCTCCAATTTACGAGCCCGAATGCAGTTAATCCATGAGTCCGAGTCATCAGTGCTCAAGTCCAAGTCAAGTCACAAGTCCTTGAAATTAGGGCACAAGTCAGACTCAAGCCCGAGTCCTGGACTCGAGTACTACAAGCCTGTTATGCTCCAATCGTGTGCTTGTTTACAGCTTGTGGAAAGACACACTCGTTCTCTTGTCTTTTCATCATGAATTGATTTGTGGCAAGATCTAACTGAATACATACTGAAAATCAACTCTCATTTGTGGCTGTTTATTAAAAGAAAAGTTGATGGGCCTCTGTCAGTCAGTGATGACCATGGGTAATGCATTTTAGTTGTCATAGTTGTCTCCTTGGTTGAAGTCTGTTGGAATTGCTGTGTTCCTTTCCACATGCCTGCTTTTCTGCTACTGCATTCCTCAGTTTCTCTTCCCCTGTCTTGAGGTTCATAAGTTCAGGTCATTCATAAGCCTGCTCTGTTAGCTCCTGTGATGGCACCGGTACCAAACTGTAATAGTCTTGCTGTTCCTTTGGGTCCAATGGCGTCATGTAGAGGGGGTATGTGCTACATGGGCAACAGCCTGTTCTCCTTATCACATTGCCCAGACTTGCAAAAGAAAAGTAGCCTTGCTAGATAACAAGAGAAGTTTTTAACATGGGTAAAGGTTTAAATGTTTTATCAAGGACAAGGCTTCCATTTCCAGTTGAGGATATGCTGTGTGCATTTTGGCTGCTGCTTCTCACCAGAGATTTTTATTTTTCCTTTTTTTCTCCTTTGTTTCACTTTTTGAGTTTGTATGGTTGGAAGTTTGTTCTTCGTTTGAATGTTTTGTCTTTTGGTTGTGGTGTAGCTCCGGACCCAGTTTTGGGCATGAGTTTCCTTCAGGCCTGGGTCCGCCATGGTTGATGCCTTTGCTGCTCACTGCAGTGAGCTTGTTGCTCTTTTTAACATTGGGGTTGTCCAGTGCTCTGTGCGGCAGTGCTTCTGTGCTTGGTGTGGTGTTCCAAGCGATGTTGCCCGATGGCATCAGGGTGGCTGTGCAGGCAGTTTGGAACATACCAGCACTCTGTGCAGTGGTGCTTCTGTGCTTGCTTTGTGGATCCATGATGCAGCGCAGTGTTCCAAACGATGTTGCCCAGTGCCATCGCGGTGGCTGTACAGGCAGTGTGGGACATACTGTCATGTGCCTTTTGGTGGGGTTGTGGCCAGCTATGCTTCTGGAATTACATCCTGACCCTCTTTTGGTGGACGGTGGTGTAGGGGTTAGCACTGTTGCCTCACAGCAAGAAGGTTCTGGGTTTGAGCCCAGCAGCCAACAGGGGCCTTTCTTTGTGAAGTTTGCATGTTCTCCCCGTGTCTGTGTGGGTTTCCTCCAGGTGCTCCAGTTTCCCCCACAGTTCAAAGACATGCATGGGACATGGGGCAGGCTTGAACTGAAGTGCTCTTGAGCAAGGCACCTAACCCCTAGCTGCTCCCCATGCAAGCACTGTAGCATAGATGCCCACTGCTCTGGGTATGTGTGTGTGTGCTCATTGCTCACGTGTGTGTGCATGTGTATGTTCACTGTTTCAGATAAGTTTAATGCAGAGGACGAATTTCACTGAACTTGAGTGTACATGTGACAAATAAAGGCTTCTCCTTCTTCATTTTGTAATTGTAAAGCAACCTTGGGTGGGAGAAAGGCGCCATATAAGTTGAACTTATTATTATTGTTTTTTAAATTATTAAAATAAATTAGTGTTGTGTGGTAACAGTTGTGTTCACAAGTAACAAGCTCCAAATCCTTCATTTTCTTGCTTATTAGATGGATATACGTAAATTCTTCAGCGTCAGCAGCTCTGTGAAAGGATCACATTTATATCAATAGATCCATGCTCAATTAATCAAGAAATTATGATGAGGTCTACTGTAGGGTATTATGCACTTTACTCTAAAAGTAATGACAAAGAGACATTCTGAGGTTAATTTTTATCCATGCACTTCAAGCCAATCCCGCGCCTCACTTCAGCCTTACCTTTCAAATCATTTGGCTTGTTTGAATTATAAATGAATGGAAATTTCACATCTAATAATAAATGCAAAGATGTTAACTGCACTCTTATTTTAGAGTCTATGTCAGGGGTTCTCAACCTTTTCTACTTTAAGGCCCACCTATTCATATTTGTAACGAGTCAAGGCTCATTAAAAAAGATCCCAAATTATTTTGGCTCATCTATTCTATTAGAATGTAATAATGTATTGTAAAGTGTATTAATGTAACACATCACTTCCTGTTACAGATTGGAGTCCAGAAATTAAATAAATGCAATAAAAACAAACTGTTATTAATTGTAGGTATTATATTTAAAACTGTATGGATGTGCCAGAAGCCGAACAACGTATACAGGACATTCTCAATCAAAAGGGATTAATGATCCAAAAGTGGAGTCTGGTCCATTAACACAAGAACTTATTGCCATGTTTGTGTTCAGCAA
>JANZLB010000012.1:4713201-4723476 GCA_026167865.1 Notarius quadriscutis
ATAAACACATCGATTAACACAGACACGGCACACGCTTAATATGTGGCGGCTTTAGTTGACGGTGTGTCTGAATCTTCACTTCATATATATTTTTTATTTTCAACTAGCCAGCCGGGCTGGCAAGTGACAGGAATTACCCGCCAAATGACAAATTAAGTCGCCTCGGGCGACCGGAACACCGCGAATTTCGAGCCCTGATATCTATTATGGACAGAATGAAGCAGTAGGAGTGAGGATTTGGGAAAATCATCACCAAGGAAACAGTGACAGATGGAGCTGCTGAGATGATCTGAACTCTTGTTTTCTCTCTCTCTCTCTCTCTCTGATCAGGAGATGGACCAGACGACAAGCGATCAAAGAAAAAACGTAAAAAGAAGCAGATAAAGCAGGACGAAGAAGAGGAGGAGGACGTCACGGCGCAGGAAGAGGCTTTAGATAGGACCGATTATGAAAACGGTGGCGCGAAAGTGAGTCACGTGACCACCAACACCGACTCTGAGACTTTAGAAAGCAACGCGCCACATGTCGAGATCGTTACGTTTCAGGATCCGTTGAAGAAGAATAAATTAAAACGGGCTATCGAAGCAGAAACCGAAGTAAGCCGAATAGTATCTGTATACGTCTTTCAGAATTCTGAGCTTCGTTTATTTCGAAAAACGAGTGAATATTTCTATTCCGTCTGTGTTCTTAGGTGGCTGAAGTGAAGGAGAAAAAGACAAAGGACCTGGATGTTCTCAGCATGGAAAAGGTACTTTCATTTGATTACTCTGAAAGTAAGTGTGCTTCAAGATCCATATTCAGTGTTCTTATGACGTGGACGTGTCCCTCCACAGGCTCGGCTAGACGTCCACCAGTTCGGCATCAGGGGATTCCAGAAGCACCAGCAAAGAGTTTTCGAGCAGGACAGAGCCATCATGCTGGGAGCCAGAGTAAGGTTTAACAAAAAGGTTTTCTGAAAATTCCGTATCAGAAGCACGGCGAGTCAACAATAAGTCTGCGTTTCTTTTTTGCTCTTTTATCAGCCTCCGAAGAAGGACTATATCAATTACAAAGTGTACCAGCAGATGATAAAGGAGAAAAAGTCCAAAGAAAAGGAGCAGGAGGCCAGTACGGTAGGTCGAAGACTCTGTTCTCGAGATCGTGTGTGTAGGTTAAATAGGACTTTTAAACGACGTACAGATTGTGAGACCTGACTAATATTCATGTGCCTTGACACACAGGATGTGCAGAACAAAAAGAAGAAGAAGAAAACATCTGGAAAGCAAAAGTATGATCAGTGCTTATCATTCATTAATTCCAGTTGAGTCTTAAATAAAGTGTCGAATGTCACATCTTTTAATCCGTTAAACTCCTGATAAATTCTTCTCGATGAATTGTCTTCGTACAGTGTGTTCTTGCATTATCATATTGGGACGTTTTGTGAAACGGCGAACGATCTGACACCGATCAGCCATGACGTTATGACCACTGACAAGTGAACGTTGATTATCTAATTACAATGGCACCCGTCAAGGGGTGGGATATATTAGGCAGCAAGAAAGGGAACAGTCAGTTCTTGAAGAAGTTGATGTGTTGGAAGCAGGAAAAATGGGCAAGCGTCTGAGGGTAAGGATCTGAGCGACTTTGACAAGGGCCAGATTGTGATGGTGAGACGACTGGGTCATTTCTCCAAAATGGCACATCTTGTGGGGTGTTCCTGATGTGCAGGGGTTAGTACCGAACAAAAGTGGTTCAAGGATCCAGAGGTGAATCAGTGACAGGGTCATGGGTGTCGAAGGCTCATTGACACCTTATAGTCCTGGGTATGACTTTAAACTGTAACCAGTGGCGAGTCTCAGGTCCAGGAGGACTTGAGTATTGGGGAAAGTGGAGTTACCCCTTAATCACCATTGCTCGGAGTGGTAGCACCTGCCTGGGTTACAGCTATGGGTTAAATAGTGCATCACCAATAAGGTGCTGGTAGCAGGGCGCTTTTCGGTGCGCTGTGGCAGATGAACCCAACTGGGTCAATGGCACACCAACGGATGGCATCACTTGGCAAGTCAGTTATCACTGCAGGGCGACTTCCATACCCGTCAGGTCTGTGGCACTTTTGTGCCCCACTTGGCATCAGGTCTGGAGGTCCAGAGAGACAACACGATGGGGGCACGACATCGTTACTGTGCAAGGCACTTTGTTAGGAAAGAAGACCTTGCGGCCCATCTGCGTTTCTGTGCATCCCAATGAAGTGGTTATCATCGCTAGCGATGGACAGCCGACGACGATTGACGCCTTTCTGTTTTCGCCAGCATGAACTTTTTCAGCAGTTTGTGCTACAGGTGTTCTTCTGGATTGGACCATATGGGCTAGCCTTCGTGCCCCATGCGAATCAACAAGCCTTCGACACCCATGACCATGTCGCCGGTTCACCGGTTGTCCTTTGGATCCTTGGACCACTTTTGGTAGGTACTGACCCAGTCATGTAGCCCTCACAATTTGGCCCTTGTCAAAGTCGCTCAGATCCTTAACCTCAGACGCTTGCCCATTTTTCCAGCTTCCAACACGTAAGCTTCTTCAAGAACTGACTGTTCTATTTCTTGCTGCCGAATATATCCCACCCCTTGACAGGTGCCGATGATTGATGATCGCATTACAATGTTATTCACGTCAGCTGTCAGTGGTTTTATTGTTATGGCTGATCGGTGTGTGTGTGTATATGAGGCTGTATATCCAGTACATGTCTGTTTTTGGTCGAAGTATAACGTTTTCTTGTTTGTTTTTAGGAATGTGAAACGTAAATCCGGTTCCTCCAGCGCAGATCCGACAGGCCACGTGGGCCGCTTCAAGGACGGCATGCTGGTCCTGAGCTCGAAAGATATTCAGAAGTTAAATAGAAGAGTGAGAAAGTGAGGGGTGAATTTTGCTGCTTTAACAGGACTGAACCAAATCTCCACCACTTTACCTGTAATCGAAATATATGATGCGCAGTGGATTATGGGTACAAGCAAGAAATCTCACAATGCTGGACAGAAACCCACTGATATTTCGTGTGTGTGTGTGTGTGTGAGGGAGAGACATGAATAAAAATGAAAACCTGACAGGTGCCTCGATTTATCACAGTTTTACTCATTTATGAAAAAGAGAAGGAAAAAGACAATGCTTTTGGATTACACGTGATAATTACAATGCAGTCGTAATGATATATCTCACACAGAGGTACAAAACATTAACATAGAGGCAGGAGAAAGGAGGAACCCAGAGTAGAAAAATGAACAAATTTAGAAGAATCACAGCACAGCTTTGAAAAACAGGCTCATAATTCACTCGAGGGTTCAGCACAGATTTGTTGAGATTAAGTTCCTTAGGCTGGGATCAGACTACATGAAGTTTTCAGGATGATCAGCATCATGGTGCTATAAAATCTCGGCCAGGAGACTGGCAACACTACAAGTTTGACTTTGACCAATCAGCTTTCACGTCCCTGTGTCCTTGTCTTCGAGGAGGAGGGGCAAGAAATGGTCAATCATGGCTGTCAAGGAACATGGAGGGATTGTTGAAAATAAAAAATTCTGACATGCTTGACTTTTCGTCAAGGTTTTGTTGGACGTCCCAAATGCCACATCGCTATCCTCTGATTTGATTACGTCAGACTACACGGTCTGTTCATCATTCGCGACTTTAATATTCAGGCCCAGGTCTGGGAATTCTCTCTTGGCCATGGCGCCGGATTCATGTTGCCTGATCCGGGCATTACGGCAGAATGGATCCAATTACAAATCCGTTCATCCATCCTCAGATTTGTCCATCCATTCGTCTATCTATCTATCTATCTATACTTCAACTGTCTGTATATTCTTCCATCCATCCATCCCTCCATCCCTTTCTGTTCCTTCCAACTATAATTTCCTCATTTCTAGCCCTTCTACTCCTTTCATTCTTCCATCCATCAATCTATGCATCTGTATTCCAGCCATCTTTCATACAGTTATCTTTGTCTATTCTCCCATCAATCCTTTCATCAATCTACCTATACTTCAACTGTCTGTAGATTCTTCCATCCATCTCTTTCTTTTCTTTCCAGCCATAATTTCCTCATTTCTGTCCCTTCTTCTGCATCCAACCATCCATAAGTCCATCCATCTATTAATCTGCACATCTATGCATCTGTATTCTTCTTCCAGCCATCTTTCATACATCTATCTGTGTCTATTCTTCCATTGATCCTTTCATCCATCCAACTACAAGTCCATTCATCCATCCTCACGTTTGTCCATGTGTTCATCCACTCATTCATTCATCAACCTATCTATACCTCAACTGTCTGTAGATTCATCCATCCATCCATCCCTTTCTTTTGCTTCCACTTATAATTTCCTCATTTCCATCCCTTCTACTCCTTTCATATTTCCATCCATCCAACCACCCACAAGTCCATCCATCTAGTCATCTATGTATCCATATTCTTTCATACATCTATCTCTGCATCTATACTTCCATTGATCCGTTCATCCATCCATTCATCAATCTATCTATACCTCAACTGTCTGTAGATTCTTCCATCCATCCATCTATCTTTCTTTTCTTTCCAGCTATAATTTCCCTCATTTCTGTCCCTTCTGTTGCATCCAACCACCCACAAGTGCATCCATATTCTTCCATCCATCTTTCATACATCTATGTCTGTCTATTCTTCCATTGATCCTTTCATCCATCCATCCATCCTCCGGTTTGTCCATCTGTTCATCCATCCATTCATCTATCTATCTATACTTCAACTGTCTGTAGATTCTTCTGTCCATCTATCTTTTCTTTCCAGCTATAATTCTCATTTCCTTCCCTTTGACTCCATCCATCCATCCATCCATCTTTCTATTCAACCACCCACAAGTCCATCCATCTATTAATCTGCACATCATGCATCTATCTCTGCATCTATACTTCCATTGATCCTTTCAGCCATCCATCCATTCAGCATTGAGCATTATGCATCTGTATTATTCTTCTAGCCATCTTTCATACATCTATTCTTTCATTGATCCTTTTATCCATCCATTCATCCATCCTCATGTTTGTCCATCTGTTCTTCCACCCATTCATTCATCAATCTATCTACCTCAACTGTCTGTAGATTCATCCATCCATCCCTTTCTTTTCCTTCCAGCTATAATTTCCTCATTTCCATCCCTTCTACTCCTTTCATTCTTCCGTCCATTACAGAAGCTTACAGGATTTGCAGATAACCATAGTGTGCATGCATTTCTTGTGCATCAAGATTATCGTCTCCCAAACTGGACAGTATATCTTCTCATAGAAATGGTTCTCTTCATCATAGACACACTGGTCCTTGCTTTACATTTTTGGAGTTGCATATGAGCATTTAGAACATTTGCTGAACAGCTGATTTAAATGGCAGAGCTCTGGAAATGCATCCCGTCCAAAAAATAATAATAAATCACACTTCTATTTATTTGTCTTGAATGAACTCCTCCTTATTCACCTTGTAAGATGAAAAGATATTTCTCCTGGAAGCTGTTTAGCTGTGATTTTCCAATCTAATACAGTAATCCAGTATAAAAAGTGCCTTTTAAAGCAAGGTGGCTCTGTTACGAAGATTTTAGATCCTCAATCCATCCATATACCTAAAGCGACAGTTATGAAACATCATTTGTAAGACCTGTAACATTTTTTTATATTGTCTGGTGATGCCATGAGGACTTTGAGAACACGGTTCATTTCCATCTCCGTGTATTTACTTACACATCAAATGTGCTGACGGCCCAAAGAAGAAGACGAAGAAGAAGACATCCCTTGTGTCTAATTACAAAAATTCAATGTATTTGAAAATACATTTTTGCAATAAGAATTTATAAACGTCAATAGTTTTTCACACCATTTATTTAGACTTTGATTGCAAAAAGTTTGGTATGATTCTGACTGATGCTTCTGTGCTGCTTTTTGTCTTAAGCCTTAAGGTAAAAAAAAAAAAAATCGCCACATACCTTGCAGGTTTCAAACCACGCTAAAGCGTGACGCTTCCACTTTGCATTTGGTTACAGTATATACAACACAAGTAGACTATAAGATCATAAACCTCATGCTCAGGCCATATTGGCTCCATCGTTTACAGCGGTGTACCATGCAAAATTAAACAAGGTTCCCCACAAGACTGGTAAACTATACAGCTTATAAATCACACAAGGAGGAAAAACAAGAGCAAGGTATTCAATTGAAATCGAGTAAAAGATATCTGAGAAATTACTCTGGAATGTTGTTTTTCTTTTCATATGTAGTATCACAGTGTGAAAGGCTTCAGTCTCAGATCCTGAAGGACTAAATCCATGTCTGATTTGACTAAGCAGCAAATGATTTTCGGATATTTTCACAAATTTCACATTCTTCGAGATCATTCGTTTCCTTTGGCACATGTAAAAGTACCAACTTATTCCAAGTGTGAAGTTCTTGAGAGTTTTGAAAGAACCAAACCAAAGATGGTCTTGGAAGGTCCTGTTTCCCAGACACAGACTGAACCTAGGACAGAATTAACGGTTTTCTAACTATGGCAGTAGAAAAGTCTAATCTGTGTCTGGAGCGCCACCCGGCTGAGGATTTAAACCTGAGAATTGTGTAAGGTGTTTTAACCTTGTGGCGATCTAAGGGTACTAATGAAGGGTAGTTCCACCAGTTTGTCCAAACTTTACCACTAAATTGGTACCTTCTAGAAAGCCTACAAAGCAGAGGAAGGGCTCGTTAAAGGTTCCTTATTTGGAATAAACCAAAGAACCCTTCACGTTGCTAGATGGAACCTTTTTCCTCGGATTGTAAGTGATGGCAACTAGAAATAAGCAAGTATCATTGTTCTCTAAGGGAAGAATCAAGGTTTGTTTAAATGAATATTGGTCAGGGGTTTAAATCATCCATTTCACAAGAAAAGCATAGAAGAACCAAAGAGGGCCCATCGAGAAAGCTTGAAGGCCATGGACCCTCCAACTGGAGTCTTTGAAAAGTGGTTCCTCATAGGTTCTTTGGATGGTTATAGGATAGAAACCCTCTGCTGTAAAACTTTATAGAGAATCTTTAAGGGTTCTCCTGGTGGAACAAACCAAAGAACCCTTTAGACTGCTCGATGTAATCATTGTTTCTAAAATTGTAAACGATGGTAACTGGCAGGGATCATGTTCTTGATGGGAAGAGTCTTTTTTTTCTGAACAAAATTTGGTCAGAAGTTTGGAGAAGAATCATCCTCATGGTAAGAGACACAGAAACTATTTTTCAATCCATTTAAATTGTACAAACCCAAGTCATTCTGTAAGAGCAGATGAATCAAATGGTGCTACCAAAGAGGGACCTTCTAGAAAGCCTGAGGGCAATGTGTTCTCCAGGTACAGTCTCAGAAATGAGGATTCCTCACAGGTTCTTTGGACAGTTATGAGTTGTAGCTAAAACAGAAACCCTCTGTTATAAGGTTCCACAGAATCTTTCAGGGTTGTCCTCCTGGAACAAACCAAAGAACCCCTCAGACTGCTCGATGCAAGTTTGTAAGTGATGGCAACTGGAAACAAGCAGGTATCACTGATCTTGATCAGAGGAGGCAGTTTTGCTTCTGTTGAAAATGTGGTGAAGAGTTGAAGAGTCTTCTTGATTTCAAGAAAATCCTGGAAAATTTTCAGTTGATTTCAGGTCTACAGACCCCAAATGTTGGTGCTGGTTCTGTAAATGCAGAATAGTAGACAGAAGAGCAGGATGAATGGGTATGACCCCATCCACAATGGGTTCCACATAGGTTCTTTGGATGGTTATGGGTTGTAGCTTATTAAAACCCCTCTGTTTTGAGGTTCTGCAGACAATCTGGAAGGGTTTCCTCAATTGGGACAAACCAAAGAACACTTTGGATTGTTACCTTTGAACCTAAATATGGAAAAATCCTCCAAAGTGCAACCTTATACTAAAACCCTCTGTTTTGAGGATCTCCATAGAATCTTTCAAGATAAAATCCAGGAGTTTTTAAACCTGGGCCCTATTTTCCCAGCCCCTTGGGTTCAAATGTTTACTCGGGACAAAACCAGTTGAAATTGGTCCAGTGTTTAGTTAGAACACTATAACGGGCAACCACAAAACGGGTATACAATATAATTCTACAGGGCAATCATCTGTGTCAAAGTAGATGTTGATTTATAGTTATAGTTGCCGGTTATTGAGTCATTCTGATGGCAAAAAAAAAACCCACACATCACAAATTCAGTCCATTTAAGACCCAGAGAGTCCAAATGTTCTGTACATACAGAGGATGAGGTACTCTAATATGGTGCACCAAAAAGATAGCACTTCACAAATTTACTGGCTCGATAAACATCCCAGGGCAGCACAGTGGTGCAATGGTTAGCACTCTTGCCTTACAGCAAGAGGGTTCTGGATTTGAACCTCATGGCCAACTGGGGTCTTTCTTTATGGAGATTGCATGTTGTTCTTTTGCCTGCATGGGGGTTCTCCAGTTTTCTCCCATGCTCCAAAGACATGCAGATTAGATCATCTTGCCCCTGAGTATGAATGGATGCTTGTCTTTGTTGTTAGATAGATTGGCAACCTGTCCAGGTTGTACTTTGCCTCTTGGCCAGAGTCAGCTGGGCTTGGCTCCAGCTTCCCCTGCAGCCCTGATGGACAAGTGGTATAGAGAATGGGTGGATAAATATCTCAGCATTGTTTAGTAGTTGGGTGGCACGGTGGTGTAGTGGTGAGCACTGTCGCGTCACAGCAAGAAGGTTCTGGGTTTGAGCTCAGTGGCCAACAGGGGCCTTTCTGTGTGGAATTTGCATGTTCTCCTCGTGTCTGCGTGGGTTTCCTCTGAGTGCTCTGGTTTCCCCCACAGTCCAAGGACATGCAGGTTAGGTTAATTGGTGGCTCTAAATTGACCGTAGGTGTGAGTGTGAATGGTTGTTTGTGTCTATGTGTCAGCCCTGCGATTATCTGGCGACTTGCCCAGGGTGTACCCCGCCTCTTGCCCATAGTCAGCTAGGATAGGCTCCAGCTTGCCCACAACCCTGCACAGGATAAGTGGTTGCGGATAATGGATGGATGTTTAGTAGTTCATCTTGCTGTTTGGCCACTCTGTATGTGCCAATTTTACACAACATCCAGGGATTTAATATGCTCATCCAATGAACCATTCAAGATGATGCAGCAGAGTTTGAGCTGGAATTTGGTCAAGTTAACTAAAGCATGAAAGCTAATTTCACAATTGTATATCACTTTGTCAAAATATTGGCTATACTGAACTACACTGTATATAGCAAATAGGTCATGTTGTTGGTTCGTCAATCTGACCCCAATGAAAGCCCACCAAGCAGAATTTCACCATGAAATGCTTCAGCATCTACATTAGCTAAACATTGATAACCAGGTTAAGCTCACATTTTGAAGAACACAATGGATGGAATTTGAATAAACAGTAATAACTCTCCTTCATAGCTTTCTGATCCTGTTGGGAACGCCGCCTGGGATGAGTTTACTGTAAACACACGGAGTTCTGATTGTACACACTGAGATTCCATTAAGAATACGGGGGGAAATAAATACATTTGAGATAGACTGTAATTTTTTAAAAGTTCTCTTTGATCTCCAGCCAAATGGTGTTGAGGAGTGGCTTTGCCTCATGAAGAAAAAGAACGCGGAGGTACAACCCAGATGTATCTCATTCCCACAGGTCAGAGGTCGTTATTTGATGCTCTTTGGTACTTCTAAGCCTGTGATTAGGGTCACCTACAAAATACAGAAAAGTCTCATCATAACATTTTGTACGGTTATGATTCTGTCCAGACATTTTGACTGGATATTTCTGAAAAATACAATCGAAAATAAACATGGGCTACATCCAAAACCTCCTAAATAATATGTAAGGAGTAAAAACAGGATGGAACATGCTGGGAAACAGACTTGATTACTTTCTTTATAAACAGCATGTTTTATTCTTTTAGAATTTGGTGCAAGAGGCGTGTCATATTGTCATATCAACTCCATTTATAGTTATAGACTCGCCGGCCACTTTATTAGGAACACCCATCGACCTGCTGTTTGATGCAGTTCTCTAATCAGCCGATCCCTTGACACCAGCGCAATGCATCAAATCATGCAGAAACAAATCAAGAGCTTCAGTTAATGTCGAACATCAGAATGGGGAAAAATTGTGATCTCAAAGTGTGACTTTCTTTCACTGTGGCATGGGTGATGGTTTGAGCCAGATGGACTGGTTTGAGTATTTCAGAAACTGCTGATCTCCTGGGGTTTTCACACACAACAGTCTCT
>JANZLB010000012.1:5092507-5102666 GCA_026167865.1 Notarius quadriscutis
GGGATAGGCTCCAGCTTGCCTGCGACCCTGTAGAACAGGATAAAGCGGCTAGAGATAATGAGATGAGATGAGATGCTGATAATGAAAGTGGGTTTTCCAAAAGAAAAAAACGAAAATCAAAATGTGATGTGTTGCACTCGTTTGGAAAGGCCTCAGTTCCCCTAATTTCAGAGCTGAAAGATCCTTTTAGGTAGTAGATGGAGCGTTTAAAATGCTACTCACTTACTTTTGGCTGCTCAGCTCAGACCTCCCTTATGGATTCCCTGAGTGGCCTCCTATAGGCTTTTTGTTAAGTCTCACTCGCTTCTCAATTTCCAACTCAAATTCCTTTTTCCGTCAACTCCCACGCCTTAAGATATACATTTAAACGACTTTAGTTCTCTCGAATTTCCATAGATTAGATAGCCTCGTGATAAGGATATATAGGGTTTCAGGTAAGCTCCTGAACATAGAATGGGTTCTTGCCAGAATGCTTTGAGTTTCACGCTCCCAATTCAAGTTGATATACATTCTATCACCTGTACACTTAATCATCCTGGTGCTTAAACAAGAGTGCCACCTCCATCCAAATTTACTTTAAGAGATTCAAAATATTTCGAGCACCTCGTGGTATAATTTCACTTCAGCCACGACAGATGTTTTTGTTTTCAAACGTTTAGGTTCATTTAAGGACTCCAAGTCTAACCTGCTGTCTGTTTTTTTTTTTTTTTTTTTAATGACTGACAGGTTCCACCTCTCTCAACCCTCATCATATCCTATTATCGAGAAAAAAAGACGGAGGAACAATTATGCCTCCTTTTTATTTCCCCCCCTTTGGATTCATAAAGATCGGTCAACAACCTGAGGGCCCTCAGCTGTTGCTTGGCAGCCAAACAATCTCCGTCTTTTTTTCTTCTGTCGTTTTTCCCCCCTTCCTTTCTTTTCTTTGAAGCAGGCATTAACAGGTGTTTGCGGCTGTATGTTTGTCTTTCATTACACTGCCTCGTCTTGTCTGCCGAGCCAAGGGCCCGACGCTCTCCACAGCCGCCCCATCAAGAAAGCGGAGCGAGAGGAATAAAGGAAAAGAGAGATGGAAAGCAATTAGAGCAATGACCGGACACAGCAGCAGTAACTGTGCGTTTTATGTAGCAATTTTCAAAAATCGCTCAAAATGGCTCGGCCGTGAAGAGAAAAGGAACAAAAAAAAAAAACAGGAGTGGAATGCAGTTTTATATTTCTACTGATAATTGTTGATGCTAATGCTAGTTTTAGTCACAAAACCAAAGAACGGTGTGTTTACAGATTAAAAAATTTTTTGATTGTTACAATAATTGGTCGAATTAAAGAACTCTTGAAGTTTGCTAAATCTAAAAAATGATTCAAAGCATTCCTGAAGCTTCCTTCGCAGATAGGCGGCGAGGACACCGATTAGCCTGAATATAGGATGCTTGAGGAAAGTGCTAGAAATGGAAACGTTATTTGGGTTTGAAATGTGCTTAAGGCATCGCAGATTCAAGATGAACTAAAGGTATGTATGAGAGAAAGTGAGAGAGAGAGAGAGAGCGAGAGGGGTGGGGGTTGGATTTGGGATTGTTTGGTTAGCCTGGGAATGGGGTTATAGACATGTTGGGAATGGGGTTAAACCGTGAACGCTCGGGCGGAAATGGGGTTAGCATGGACTTAGAGACATGGGTAACAATTAGGATGTTATGGACGGGAGGCGGTTACGTGAGGGTAGCATTCAATTTGCGGCACGTATCGTATTGTGAAACTGTGAGCAGTGGCAGGTGAAAGTTTCCCCCAACGTGACCACTAGGCTACTGGCGGCCAGTCTGTTTGACAAACACACAAAAGGGCCAGAGCTGGTTTCAGAAGAGGCAGGGCCGGGGAGGAGGGTGCGGAGGACTCTTTGTCTGGCAAAATCGCATAATCAGCCATTTTGTTGTGTGGCGGAGGTTAGGGCAGGAGAACGTCCTCTGCAGGAATGTCACACTCGGTGCCCGCTTCGCACTTACAATGCGTTCTTAGCTTAAATAGATTATTGATGAATGCAGAACGCATGGTGGAAAAAGTGCAGATTGGACTGAAACACCCAGACGACTGGCCAAGCAGATTTTCAGCTTTTTTTTTTTCTCCGCCCATGCAAACGGAAAACACTGATAACTGATGCATGTGTCATATCTCAACTCAACTCATCTCATCACGTTTACATGAAAAAAAAAGTTCTTTTTTTTTTGAAATAATTTTGTGTTTTTAAATTTAATGATCCTCCACAGCCCATAAGTGATACCGGTGCGACGTTTTTGTTTTTTGTTTTTGTAATATTTGAGATCTTGATTTGAGATTCACATCACCGTCAACTTGAAAAGAGATCGGCTTCAAAACGTTACAAACACATCTCGTATCGCTAAGTAATTCTGGGAATTAAAACAAAACAAAAAAAAAGTGCGAGCGTTTAATTTCATTGTTGCGTGTTACGCTTCGAACGTGTAACTTTTATTTGTGTTCGCAGTGATAAACTTGTCATCAGCTTTCATGTCGAAATGTAGTTTTTTGTGGTTTGGCATGATCCATTCATTCACGGCACTGAATGAAGTAATGCTGCGAAAGAAAAGAGCAGCTTGTCCCTCTTTCATTCTCTCTGGCCTTTGTGCTCATAAAGCAAGACCAGATGGTGAGAGAAAAAGGGAGAGAGAGAGAGAGAGAGAGAGGGTGGGTAAGACAAAGATGCGCTTTTCCAACTACCCCCCCCCACCACACTCTCACACACCCCTTTCTCTTTTCCTCTCATTTCTTTTTTTCCTCTCCGTCAATTATGTGAAGTGCTCCACTCGTGGTTGGTCTGAATCCGCATGATCTTTGAATGTGTGCACACTTTATAAGACTTGTTTATGTTTTTGTGATTAGCCATATTTACATGACAAACGCGCCATTTTACAGTCTCGTCGTGGCTTCAAAGGGACGTCTTCGCTAGCCCTCGAACGTCACGGCCAAATTGTTGCCTACAGAAATGAAATGGGGTGGCAAATTTGCTGTCATGATGCCATAACATCTCAGAGCTCAGGCTGCACTCTGAGAAAGAGAGAGAGAGAGAAAATCTGCTCAACGTCAACAAAATTCATACAAAGCATTTTATCAAGCGACGACACACCGAGAAAACTAAAACAAGAAAAAGATCAGCTCGGAGTTTTTCAGGCTTCTCGTCAGGCCCCGAGGCCTTCTCAAAAGTGCTTACCGCTGTATTTGTAGGTGCCATGCAAACGATCTCTCACTCTTTTACATCTGAAGGAGGAGGTTGGCCGAGGCTTAGGGCTTAGGGAAAGACGTTGCTCGCTTTGCCTGCGTAATGGCTTTCTCATGTAAAACTGGCTTTTCTGCGGTGGTATATTGGCCGTGACGGTGCAGCACCTTGAGTAATGATGATGACAATGGCAAGCAAATCCCGTCTGCTCTTCGCTCGGGGCTCGGCTGCTTTTCCTTAACCCACTCATTTGCACATTCAGGAAGGGCTTTCCCCCAACCACCTGAAGAAGGCCAAGCTCATGTTCTTCTACACCAGGTACCCCAGCTCCAACATGCTCAAGATGTTCTTCTCGGACGTTAAGGTGAGCGCACCAGAATTGACCTTTTAACCTTTGAATGTTTGAATTGTCGCAATTCTTGGTTTTTTTTTTTAAAGGTGGGGCGGGGTGGGGGGCACATGGTGTCGGCTTACCAGGTGAGTTCACTTATAAACGTTGGGCAGTCCACTGGTGGCGTTAGGGAAATGTTAAATGCCACAGCTGTAGCTATTGGTCAAGGCCAGTGGAGATTAATTCAGAAGGAAAAAAAACATACCGGCATGAACTGGGGCAGCTGCAAGGCAGGTAGATGAGTGGGCGGTTGGGTATTTAGACAGTAAGATGGATAGGGAAGCAGGCGGATAAGCGCGTAGATTAGTAGGAACCTTATTCGCTGTACAGTCCAGGGGGTTTGTCATCAATTTGAAACTACAGTATCGACCTTATCAAATATCCCTGATCCGTGTTTTAAACCTTCGCAGGAAGAGCGCGCACTAAATCCTGTGGCCATATTCCTTATTCAAATGAACCACCAAACTGCCCCCCTTTTTTTTTTTTTTACAGTTTGGCCATGTGTAAGAACAACAGAGGCAACAAACAACAACTGAATCCAATGGTTTGCCCAATCACACAAGATTCATGAGCTTTTCTTGTAACAGGATGCTTTTATTAAAAAAAAAAAAAAAAACACACACACAAATAAAGAAATATCAAGGTTGAGGTTGAGTACGTAGATTTAGCAAATCCCCAAAAGAGCATCCATGCGACTGGCATGACAGCTTATTGTAACTGATTTGGTACCTTGTCTATAATTGGTGTAACAAGGTTGTAAACTCAAAGTGTCAATCTTTGTCCGGTCAATGAGAAAGCCATGGCCTAGTGGTCAGAAAAACAGCTTTGGGACCAACCAAAAGGTTGCTGTTTCGATTTCCTGGACCAGCAGGACTGGCTAAAGTGCCCTTAAACAAGGAGCCTAACCAACGGCCGATCTGGCAAGTATACAGTAGTGGCGTACCTTGTGTCTGATTAGCCAAAGACAAACTGATCATGCAATTATCAGTTCAGGCAGTGAACCCGGACATAATAATAATAAAAAATACCAAAATATCAGAAAATTGAAGGAAAAGAATACGAACGTGGTGGTTTTCTTACGCGATTCAATTCAGCATGGCGCAAATATTTCAGAAGAGTGAATGTGTTCAGGTAAAATGTACATGTTCCAAAGGATGTTTCAAGCGTAAGGTGTCAAATGAGTCGAGTCATATATTATTTAACACTAATTTGTCAAAGGTGAAGTGAATAATAATCGAGATGAAGTCGAGGTTATTGTTCACCGGTATTCGCTGAACCTGAGTCGGATAATTGTTTTCGTATCAATACACAGGTGATTTATTCTTATTTATTTATTTATTGAAAATCATGTTAAAAAATATTTCAAACTTCAAAAGCAGCATGGAAATGTAATAATCTACGCCGAATCACATTTTCCACCGCATTTTCTTTCATCGTCTGTAATTCTTCCTCACTTACGCCGGCAAAGCGATCGGCCGCCATTTTGCCGAGTCACTCGAGGTGATCCTCGAGTAGTCCGAATTTCTCGACCAGTCAGCGTGAGGGATTTCCTATAATCATCCGCGTATTTATACGAAAACATATTATATCGCATTATATTATAGCACATTGCAAAAAGATCTTACGATTTTTACATTTTTTTTTCATACAAACTTTGTTAGAGATTTCTATGATATGACTTCGAGTCAAAACTTTACAAAAACAATTTAAAGTTCCAAACATTCATTTTTTTTTTTAAGTGAGAATATTTCGATATTTTTTTCTGAGCGACAATATTTCTCAAGAAATAAACTTCGGATGTTAAACAAGCTACTATTTTTTTTTTCTGTTTTAGCTCCGCCTACATCATATTTTTGTCAGATTGCCAAAAATGGTGTCCAAGTTAAAATATTTACGTAGCTATTTGAAGTGAAACAGATTTCTACTTCCTGTTCGCTAATTTACGTTCGTAGCCGTAACGCAGCTGATATAAATTGTGTACGTTCGATTTGATTTTCCGCCAAACAATTTCTTTAATTTCATCCATCATTTTAAAGTTTATTTTGTAAATTCAGTGTGTGTTACGTATTAGTATATATTTGTTCGAAAATGAATATTATTGTTATCTTGTTACGAAAGGCAACACAAGTATCACTGACTAACAGATTCTAGCTTTGCGTTGAAACTCCGCTTACGAACTTAATTCGTGTCCAAATTCTGTTTACGTGTCGATTGTTAGCTACTCATTTAGCTACATTACTGTACCTACAGGACTGTCCAAAAGTCCTAGCCCCCCTGTTTTGTTTTTTTTCATACAAACTTTATCGATTTCTATTTGATGACTTCTACGACCGCTTTTGAGATTGAAAAAGACAATGAAGGCGACTGGGTTTTGGTGCAAAATTATGAAGCAAAGTGTCCAGAAGAACTGTGGCTGGTTCTGTAAGATGCTCAGTAAAACCTACAGCTCATTTCCGCATAAAACTGCACTCATTGGACCTGAGACTACTTTTTTTTAGTTTTTTTTTTTAAAGCAAAGGGTCATCTCACACCAAATATTGAGTTTATTTCATGTGTTATGAGTATCGTATTTTTTAACGTTGACATTTCATTTCATTTCATTTCATTATTTTTAAGGCATTTTTGGTCGACAGCATTTCTTTATACTTTTATACAGCATGTGAACTGTGCACATACTGTATGTTGCTGTGAAAGAGGTTTCATCCATGCTTAAAATTTTTTTTTTTTTAACATTTCTATTTGTAAATGCGGATTCACCCCGAGTCGCAGTTCTGAAACGAGCGTCCTCTTCGTTTAACAAGCTCTTATCACTCGGCTCATCGGTGCCGCCGGCCATTCTGCATCAACAAACCATTTCCCTATTTCTCACAAATGCTTAGCATGCAGGTATTCAGTGACCTCCGCTTTATCAAACCTCACATCTTAAAGGGAAAGTTGATTCTGGTAAAAAAAAAAAAATGTCCAAATCAACAAACATTTCCCTGAATAATCTCATCTCATTTTAAATGCTCAAATAAATCCGCTCCAACAAGCGACCCAAACGAATAATTTCTTCAAATTAAATCATCAAATTATGACATAAGGGAGGATAATGGCCCTTGGAGCGCATCCGAGCCGCACAGACCCCTTTTCCGTAATCCTCGCTAGCATTAAGGTTGTGCTTAATTGAACTAGATTAACATAACACCGAAACAAGGTCAAATTGTTGGCAGCATTTTCTCTACATGGCTTTGTTCGCCATTGCATTGTGGAACAATAGATGGCACGGATTTGATCTTTTTTCCTCTTCCACACCCCGCCACCCCACTTTCATTCTCATGGGGATCCGCTACTGTCCTTATAATAGTTATTCATTAGTCATTCATTATATTTCCATATCTCATGAATATCAATGCAAGGCATGTTGCAGGCTAAAGACGACCCACTGTCTTAATAGGCGCCTACGTGGATAAGAATGGTAGGAACAGGACTTTTTTTTTTTTCTTTGGTCGTCACGAATCCGTCATAAGGTGACACTGGGCACCTGTATGGAGAGCCTGGTCAGAGACCTGTTGACTTTTGACCTGTTAATTAGGATTAGTGGCTTCGTGTTCTAAGGAAGCACGTTGTACACTAACTGGTTAGAATTTTTTCATGAGCGACGACTTTGTTACGAATAAAACAGGAACGAATTCTTTGACGATTTGGTTACGGAGTTTCGTACCTCAAAAAACACAAAACGTCGTGAACAAGCTGCCATGCTAACTGCATGATGATTAATTGATATGACTTGCGTTATCGTGTAAGTACTGTAACGTTGTTTTCGTACTTTCAATTTCAATCGTTCAATTTTATGAATTCGTACAACTCGTAAGTAGTCAGGTTTTTAGTGTGTGTGTGTGTGTGTAAAACATTTCAAATACAATATGGATCTTTTTTTTTTTTTTTTAACAAAATCCGGTATAATCAAAATTGGGCAATGAAAAATATACCAGAAAATAGTTACATGCTACATCGTAAACGTTTTTTTTTTTTTTTTAAATAACACAACAGTAATTCGATGAGTATCATTTTTTAACCGTTTTAGTCAAGAAAAACGCAACGTAACAGAATGAAAAATAGCTTTACCAGTTGTGTTTTGGCAGCTGTTTGTTTTTCACTAAAAGAACGTGCGGCTAAGAGAAAGTTAGAAAGCTAGCTAGCTCTAGCTAGCCGATTTTAAACTCAGGCCTGCGCGACTATGTAGGAGCTTCCGTATATTATAAATTAGACTTCCAGTATGGCTGGCTCTCCGTCAGGTCTGTCTGTCTTACCAAGATTCAAATGCAGGAAATTCAACGCGTACTGTAGATTCATAAGACAGCTTTCTCATTGTGCTCTTCCTGTGGATCAGAGACCCCTCAACGAAACGCTCAAGGTTCTACATCATTCAGAAAGGAGGAAATGGGATCGTTTTATGACAAAAAAAAAAAAAAGACAGAAAGCAACAATGGATAGAATCAAGAACTGTTGTTTTTTTTTTGGAATTGGTAAAGGGGTGGCAAAACTTTTACAGCGTGGCCTTGTGACAATTCCCAAATGCAGACTTCTTTTGTTTTTCCGCTGATGAGGTGATGAGTGGAGAGGGATGTGTTTTTTTTCCCTTCTTTAGTTCTCCAACAGGAAGTAAGCGTGTGTGTGTGTGTGTGTGTGTGTGTGTGTGTGTGTGAGATATGGCTTAATGTTGGCGCATGATATTACAGATATGGAGGTAAAAGAAAAGTACACAGATGACTTCAGAGAGCTGGACTGTACAGTGATAACAATGCACACACACACACACACACACACTTCTCCGTCTTTCTCTCTCACACTCTTTCACTCTCCGGTGGTGTGACAGGAAAGGTCTTTGTTGTGAGTGATGAGGTCATTGTCAGTGATTTAGAGCTCATCATAAACACACACACACACACACACACACACACACACCCGTCTGTCAAACCACATGCTCAGGTCGAAAGGGCTCGGCCAGATCGGACAGACCTCCTCACGATGGTCACTCACTCGTCTGTTTTTGAGACACTTTTCCGTCAGTGAAAAGCAGATCGTAGATATGACATCATGTTGAAACTTAATAAATAATTATAAATAAGTAAATAAATAAAACAAGTGGAGCTTGAGCGAGATTCCGGTTCGCACACGGCTAACCTGTTTCAGCAGCTCGAACTGACTGAGCTAGTTTTATAAATGCCAGCGTGAAACTTTTTCATCTCATTGCAGAATTTCTGTGATTAGTCTTTCTCTCTGTGTGTTGTAGAGCCTTTCTGAATGCTCGCAAACAGCGTCTGCGTTTCTTTTGTGTGTTAGATTGTGCGAGCGTTTCCTTTTTCCTTTTTTTCCTCCCCCCTCTCGCTCTGGATCTCCTCTCCTCTCCTCTCCGTCCATCGTCCATCCCTCGGTCACTGGCGTCCTCCATCCTCTCTTTCGCCGCATCTCTGTTCTCGGCTCTCTGAACAATAGTACTGTCTAATCTCCATGTAAAAGCTGCTTCCCTTCCCCAGAGGGCTGCTTGCCCATCGTTTTGTCATCTTTTTTTTTTTCGAAAAGATGAAGGAGAAAATGGGGGAGGATGAGGAGAAGAGATGGGGCCTTTTTTTCAGAGAGAGAGTGGGGGGTAATTAAAGGGGTACGAGGGGCCCGTTTAGCTCTTATCAGCTGTTGTTTGTGAGAAGAGTTTTCTTTTTCGGTCTTTCTCTCGCCGTCTATCTCGATCTCTATTTTTTTTTTCCTCCGCTCTACCTCCTCCTCCTCCTCCTCCTCCTCCTGCGTGTGGGTTCATTGCCCCGATGAACTGTAACCCACTGCTCTCTTAAACGGTTTAAGGTTGTATTGAATTTGGCAGAGATCATGCCCGCAGGGGGGAACGGTAGATGAAGGCAGGCTGTTGATTGGTGAATGGACTTAAGCTGATGTTTGAACTCCCCGTGGGTCCGATATGCTCTTTTTTATGTTGACTTTATCAGTTTTCTGCTCAATTATCCATCCGAGGCTCTTGCAGCTGAGGGCTGCTCATAACTCAACCCCCCCCCCCACACACACACACAACCCCAACCCCCTTACCCCACCCTCCACGCCCTGTCCAGATTGCCTCCTCGACTCATGGAGAGAGAGAGAGAGAGAGAGAGAGAGAGAGAGGGGCTTTTCTTTTATTCATGTAAACGATGTTAATGATATTTCCCAGCGTTGACACACGATCTGTGATTATGAAGATTTGATTAACAATTAACCCTACACTATTTTCCCCAAAGGAATACTTGTTAACAAGGCTGGAATTTCTATAGCGTTGCGATATGTCCAAGCACGTACTCTGACAATAGTTTGGGACGCGATTGAAAATGCAAATTCAAAAAGAAAGCATTGATTTTCTCACTTGTATTTCATCGCGGACAGAATGAACCCGAGATATTTCATGTTTTGCCGGTCAACTTCATTTCACTTGTTAATATACGTCCAGGCGGCACGGTGGTGTAGTGGTTAGCGCTGTCGCCTCACAGCAAGAAGGTCCGGGTTCGAGCCGCGTGGCCGGCGAG